>MVAQ01000152.1:0-52898 GCA_014825775.1 Krasilnikovozyma curviuscula | reverse complement strand
TGTCTAAGTAACAGCTAAGAGGACGGGGGTGGGGGTGGTGGAGGTGGGGTCGTCGTTGCTGACAACTTTGACTCCTCACTCTTCAGTGCTTCCGGGACATCAGCAGCATCAACCTCTTCGCTCACACCACCATTCTTCGCTAACGCCTTTTTTTCTGCCTCAATTCGCTCCAACGCTCGGTAGACTTTCGACTGAAGATAATGCGAATATAAATTTGCGGAGACTTGTGATTTCTTCACTGGCGCAATGGGCTTGGGCTTTCCATCCGGGAGCAGTTCGGGTTTCGGTGGTTCTGGTGGAGAGTTTGCTTTGAATAGATGGTCGTATTTCTGAGTTGACGGAATATCGAAGACAATTAGCAAGGGCATACCACAGGGACAACACGAGGGTGATCTTACCTGTTGGATAATATCCATTCCGTCTTCCTTTTTCGCATTCAATATCAGATATGCCTCATCTAGTGACATGTTAAGCTCTTTGGAGACGTCTACATTTGCATTGGGATTCGTTTCCTTCACTGTTGATGCGGTAGCTCCCGGTCGAATTTGGGTATCTGTTGAAGGATGAAACACAAACGTATGTCAGAAATCTTGAAAACAATGATATAAGTAATGTTTTACAGTACGAGGCAGAAGCATACTAAATGGAAAAGCCAGGTCCGAAACTCTTCTGTAGTACTTCTGCCTCAAATGCTTAGAAAAAGTGCTCACTTCTGTAAGCCTGCCTTCCGGCTTCCATCGTTGCTTTTCCCACTGCCTGAGCTCCCATAAACCCAATCCTCATCAGCGTATTCAGTGGATTCGACTGTGTTTTGAGGGATGAGCAAAAAGGACGGGAATCAGCCTCAGGCACCATATTTGGCGAGCAAAATCCAGTAGAGCTGTCCATACCATTCTTGTCTAATATGATATTTCTGCCTGCGCAGTACTATTGAAGTTTAGGGATGAAGTGGTTGGAAGTGAAGTCCAGGAATGCGAATTTCACAACTGCCTCGAAGAAAAATATTCGGATAATGTAAGATTTCACCCAAACAGCAGACCATCAGCCTCCGAAGAGCCGCAGTAATAGTGATTTCTTGTTCCAGTTGTACTGAACATGTTGCACTCTTGAATATGATGCAAAATCGGTTATTGCGCTCACTTCTTCTCAGCGCTGAACTGCCATGGCAGCAGCAACCCTCAAATGTCGAAATCCATTCCAAGCATGCTGCAGTTCAATCTATCTGAGACAGCCCACACTTCCAGCTTTGGTTCGATATGCCAATGATAAAACTGCAGCAAAAAAGTCGTCAAAACTTTGGATGGTTAGACACAAGACGGATCAATTTGTACGAGATCGCGGGACGTATCGCTCAAGGGCTGCTTTCAAGCTGAAAGAGATCATTGAGAGGGAGAGGTTGATTAAGCAAAATGTGAGTATCCTGGACGTCTTCCAGCACGAGAAATTCCAATCGTTCTAACGCTTCTCCAGACGAGAACAATAATAGATCTGGGTGCAGCACCGGGAGGATGGTCTCAAGTACTAGCAGAAACATTCAAACTAGCTAGTCATCGGGAACGGTGCATCGTAGCAGTCGATCTACTGAGCATGGAATCAATAAAAGGCGTCCATTTTGTCCAAGGCAACTTCTTGGACCCAGTTATTCAGAAGCAGGTGTACGACACTATGGTTCAGAATGCACCCCAGGGACACTTTGGAGCCGATGTGATACTGAGTGATATGGCTCCCAATGTCAGTGGTCAGAAGGATCGAGATATCTCAAATGCGGTGGAAATATTGCAGGCTTGCTGGGAGTTTGCTAGAACAGTCTTGAGAGTCGGACATGTTTTTGAAGAGGGAAACCTGAGTGGTGTCGTTAGAGAAGGAGGGACATTAGTGTACGTGTCTCCCATCAGCATCACCTCTCGCGTCACTGACAAGTTTGACATTAACAGCATGAAGACCTTCGAACATCCGGATATCACGAGGTTTGGAGACATTTACCTTAAGCCTTCCTTTACTTCCATCAAGAAGATGAAGCCGGAAGCTACACAAAAAAGTGAGTTGCCTATTATCGCTTTGGACGGTAATAGTAGCTGACTATTAATTGCCGTCCAGACTCAACTGAGTTCTACTTCATGTAAGAGCAGCACGCTTTATAAGTCCGTTCATTTGTGACTAAGTCGCTCCTTTTTGACAGTTGCAAAGGTTACAAAGGAGCGCCGAGAGTAAAGAATCTTTTGATTGAGGGCAAGGATCAGAAGTTTGTGGACGAAGAGGACTTGTAACAAAGGTCTATCATTTGGGTACATATATTTGCGATGTTGTTTTACTAGCTTTTCCAGTCGGATAGACGATTCACGTAAATCTGAGCAACGAGTGCATTGCAATAGTTTCAGGAAGACAAAGCTTTCTCAGCCTCTACCACCAAATCTTCGGATCTCTTTTCTACTTTTGCTACTGTTGCCAGAACAGGAGTTTTGGTTTCCTCTGCAGCTGGTCTTTTGTTCTTCACCAAAGTCTCCAACTCCTTTTTCAGCTCCTCGAGATTCTCCTCTCCGCCTCCCCGTCTGACGACATCACCCCAAGTCTTCCCCATCAGTTGTAGCTTCTCAGTTACTTCATCTTTAACCTTTCTAGCTAACCCAACACCTTCGTACCCAAACGATGTGTACAGCTGGACAGTAGATGCTCCAGCATCGGCGAACTCCAGCGCATCCAATCCTGTCGTGATTCCACCGCATCCAATGATGGGCACTTGAGGGGGAAGGAAAGATCGGAGGGTCTTGAGAGCTTGTAAAGCGAATGGCTTCAGGGGTTTACCAGAGAGACCACCCGTTTGAGATGCGTTTTCTAATTGTCAAGAAATGTAATTGTTCAGCAGTTGAGCGCTCGTAAACTCAAATGGCGAGAGGCCGGCTTACCGGATAACAATGTTTCGGGTCGTCTAATAGTAGTGTTCCCAACGATGACACCATCAATTCCACTTTCTCTGACTGCACCAGCAACATCACTCAATTCCTTCTCGTCCAGGTCAGGCGCAACCTTGACCAACAACTTGGGCTTCTTGTTGCCCTCCAACGCATCCCTCTCCTGAACGACTTCCTTCAATAGGCCGGCGAGAAGAGATTTCCCCTGCAGAGCTCTCAAGCCTGGTGTGTTTGGCGACGAGACATTGATGACCAAAATATCAGCCCAAGGTCCGAACGTTCTGACTCCTTTGATATAATCCTCATTCGAGGCTTCGATTGAAGATTTATTTTTGCCTAGGTTGATGGCGAGGATTTTACCGGGTACAAGAGATCTAGGAATTGAGTCTGGGATTGAGGTTGGTAAATCGAAAGGACTGGCTGGCGTTGGGAAAAGTGATGGGTGAGAGCGAGCGAATTTGAAGACTCGTTGACGGATGTTTAGAAGTGCTTGTTTATGACCAACAGAGTTGAAACCGTATCGGTTGATCACAGCTTCATCTTCTGGTAGTCTAAAGAATCTTGGGAGAGGATTTCCGGGCTGGAACGTACAGCAGTTAGGAGAGAAACAGATCCAGCCGGAGGTGAGTTGAAAGACCAACCTGAGGTTCCGGAGTAACACTTCCGACTTCAACATATCCAAAACCAAGATCAAAAAGACCTAATGAAACATGAAGTGAAAAGGTAGGAAGATCAGACAAAGGTGTTGCGTTGCCCAGCATTGTGCATCAATTTACGCACCATCGATAGCCTGACCGTGCTTGTCGAAACCGGCAGCTACACCAATAGGATTTGAGATCGGCAAACCAAGAAGCTGGTGGATCCAAAAGTTACGTAAACTTGCCAATCGCTACGCTTGAGAAGTGATTCATCGAAAGAGACACATACCTCGCAACTGAGACTCTGGTCGTCCACACCCATGTCCTTTGGCCTCAATGGCCATTGGAGAACATCAATAGCAAACTTATGACTCTCTTCAGCGCTCGTCAAGAGTCGAATCAGTGGCATGTAGGCGCTGTGAATATACGACCTTGAGTCCTGGTAGTAAAAGTAGCCAGCTCCAGTGACAACTACGGCGAGGATCGTTCCCGCGAGAGTTTTGAGTGTTGATCCAAAGGAAGAGCCTGAGCTGCTGCCTAGAGGTGCGATTGGGACTGAGGGAACGGTGGGAGCTGGAGATGCTGCAGCTGCTGTTGCTGCTGGTGTCGGGGACGCTGTTGACGAAAAGCGTACAGGAGGAAGCCTGAAGCCATGGCTGACAGGTCTGCAGCCCAGTCTCAGATACCTTGAGCTCATTTGCGGGAGGAAAAACTCAGACTGTTTGACTGGTCGAAGGCAAGCCCTGCTGGATTTTTCCTTCGCGAACATTTTGACCTGCAACTCGAATTGGTCTGTTTTGCAGATGTTGGCTCGCTGCACGTCACTGGTGCAGCAGAACAAGCAGGGTCATTTCTCAAGGCAGTTTCACGCATGCTTGCCTCGTCGTAATAACGAGTTTATCGCTCAGTTGAGAAGCAGAGGATTGGTTCAGGATGTTTCAAGGTGAGCACGAGCTGCCGCAGAAGATTTCAGCCTATTAGCAGTACTTATGATATTAACCTTTCCAGCGAAGATGAGTTTCCTGATGACAAGCCGACAGCAGTCTATTTGGGAGTTGATCCAACCGCTCGCTCGCTGCACGCTGGGAATCTACTGGCATTCATTGGTCTACTTCATTTTCATACCAGAGGGCACCAAGTAATAGGACTAGTGAGTGTCTATATCCCCTTGGTAGACATCTAGTAGCTGATTGTTGCTGTGCTTGGAAACTTAGATCGGCGGCGCAACAGGTTCGATAGGTGATCCCTCTGGCCGTTCATCAGAGAGAAACGCCATGGACGAAACGATCCTTGCCGAAAATGCCGCAGCTATAACAACTCAAGTGCAGAAGTTCTTCAAAAACGGCCTGGCGTACGTCGAGAAGCGCCAAGCCATCCAGGGTCATGCTGTCAAACTGCCCATGGTCGTCAACAACTTGGATTGGACCAAGGATATCACATTCTTGGACTTCCTGAGGACTGTAGGGAAAGTGTCCTTGGTGGGAACAATGCTTCAAAGAGAAAGGTAAAAACCACCCTACTTCGCGCCGACCCTCATCGAAGCTGACGCAATGATCCTCTTTCTCACACATCTAGTGTCAAAAACCGAATGGCATCCCAAAGTGGTTTATCATTCACTGAATTCACATACCAGCTCCTACAGGCTAACGACTTTGCGACGCTGTACAAGCCCCCTTACAACTGCCGTGTCCAAATCGGTGGATCCGATCAGTGGGGTAACATTCTCTCCGGGATCGATCTCATCTCGCGCAACCTCGCCTGGGAGAAGGATATGCTGTATGATAAGAAGGATCCGAGGCGAGTTGAGCCTGTCAAGCGGGAGGATAAGGCGTTCGGATTAACGATCCCGTTGTTGCTTAATGCGAAAGGGGAAAAGTTTGGGAAGAGTACCGGGGTTGCAGTTTGGTTGGATGAAAAGATGACGAGTGTGTTTGATTTTTATCAGGTGAGTGTTTCCCCGTCTGTAGTTGAAGGTGTTCAAGCCTGAGACGCGATTCACCTGTTGTCTCTTGCAGTACTTCCTTCGCGTCGAGGACGCAGATGTGGAACGGTATTTGAAGATCTTTTCGTTCCTGTCTTTGGAACAAATTCAAGAGATTATGACCCAGCACGAACTTCAGAAGGAACTACGATATGCTCAACGCTGTCTGGCGGAGGAGGTAACTGAGCTCGTCCATGGCGGTGAGTCTAGATGCCTTCCTTCTCAGAATTGAGTGAATCCTTCTGAGAAACTTTTACCTTTGTCCCTGCAGATTCGGGACTAAAATCAGCTGTCGTCGCGACGTCCGTCATCTTCAATAGAGACATCGCCGACGTCTCGGGCGACGAGATCCTTGCTGCCTTCCAAGGCGATCCGCGACTCGTGTCACTCCCTTCGAAAGGTGTTTTAGGGATGCCGCTCGTGCGACTCGTCGGCAGCCATACCAAAAGCGTTGGATCCGCTAGTCAGTTACACGCCTTAACAAAATGCTGGTGATGCCGTTCGTCTCGACTGACTGCGTTTGCCTTTATGTATAACGTAGGCAAAGCGAAGAAACTGCTGCAGGGTGGAGGGATGTATGTGAATGGGACGAAAGTGTCACCTGACGATGTCGATCGAACACTCTCAAGCGAAGATTTGATAGATGGGAAAGTCTGCATCATCAGAGCTGGAAAAACAAGTCATACGATCTTTGAAGTGATATAACAAACGTTTATACTGCTTGACCACTGAATGTGTAATTCAAGAGAAAGAAGTTGAGGCGCAAAAAGAACGTTGAGATACAAAACTAAACAAATACGGTCTCTAATAGCGCAACGCGGTCTAATGGATTCTCAATCTTCCAGGTTCTACACCGTAATTCCATTGGCAGTGACATCTAACTTCGGACCTTCCACCAGATCCAGTCCCTCCAGTTCGACGTTATCAACTATCTTTGTCGTGGATGGCTGAACTTTACTGACGACGACGGGCGTGTGATGTTGGCTCAATAATCTCGAAACCAGCTTGACACCCCCCGGCGCCCGTCCAAACCGGATATCCTCCAGCCCCTTTTCTATACCCTCAAGTCCCCCATCGACGAGCTTTAGCCTCGCAGGTCGCACGAGCCCTGTCTTGAGCAGTACATAGTACCAGTCGAGGAGGCGTGTCGAAAAGTCAGGGTGGCCGTAGAACGTCGTCGAGAAGCTGATGCGCAACGAGTCGAACCCCCGGACAGCGTCGGAAGTAGGGATGGGAAGAACTTTGGGAGTGCCTGCGATTGCAACAAGCTTCCCGGGTGTTGAGGGCTCTTCGCGGGTGAGGGGCAGGTTGTGGGCGGCGCGGAAGGAGAGGGAGCCTTGGAGGGCTTGGATGCAGAGAGCCGTCGTGTGTGGGCCGACATTATCGATCGCTATCCGAACCTGAATTACCATAGGAAAAGATTACACAAGAGCGGAGTGTCTGTCAGAAAGGCGCCCGTACGAAAAAGAAGAATGCAAACAGCAACTCACATTGTCGTCGGTTGCCAGTCTGATTTCGTTGATGACGTCAGCTTCGCTTATCCATCTATCCAACACCACTTCTGCGCCGAGAGACTTGACGTATGCGTGATTCGAGGGCGAAGCGAGGCAGATGACGCGGTAGCCGATAAGATGGGCGAGCTGGATGAGATACACGCCTGTGATGCCTGCAGCCCCCCAGATGAGAATCCATGGGGCTTTAGATGAAGAAGATGATAATGAAGAGGTGGAGGGTTGACGGTGGTCCAGTGGTGAGGGCAGATGAAAACCCAGCGTTTTGAATAGAGCGACTCCAGCAGTGATGAGTCCTGTACCAAGCGTCGCCGCCTCGTCATCGGAAATGTTGAAGGGAGTGTGGCCTACTTCTGCTGATGAGTGGACAGAGTACTCTTGGAACGCTCCTGTGCCCTGTCGACCAGAGTTGGCACAGAACCAGACCTGCGATGAACGCAAGAAATTTTGCCGTCAGCCGGGTGTTATTTAGAGATCAAGGGGGGAAAATGAAGCTACTCACTCGATCCCCTACTTTGAACCTGGCAGAGGCTCCACTGCCAATGGCAACGACAATTCCGGATCCGTCTCTTCCTTGAGCCTTTGCTTCGTGGTTAATACCAAACTTGAACTCGACCGACTGCCAGTCGACGGGGTTGAGGCCGACGAAGGCTGTCTTGATGAGGACCTCGTCTGAGCCGTAGTCAATGGTGGGCACGGGGTGTGAGTGGGTGATTCTCCATGCCTTTTCACCTTTCTCCTGTGGAATACGTGCGAGGAGGGCGCGGTGGACAGACGGTGCCGAGATGGTCATCGTGGTGAAAACAAACAGGCGAGAGTAGGAATGGTGGAAAAGGAAACGGTTGGAAGAAAGTGAAAATTTGAATTCGTGAAAGATCTGACTGTTGTGAGAAGGTGAAGGGTGAGAAGCCGGCGAGAGACAGAGATTTGTCAACAGGGTGAGTTACACCACCCGCGAGCAAAAGCACGTCTTGAATCCCATCACACCATCGAACTGCCGATCCGCCACTCGCCTTTTTTTGTCTGTCGTTTTTCGTCGCAGCAATATAAATCCCACACCCAACTGCATTCTTCCTCTTCTCTTTTTACATCTTCTCTAGCCCTTCCGAGTGAGTTCAAGGATTCCATAATTCGATCGCACCGCGGCTTTCTCCGTTTCAGTACTGTGGGTTCTGATGACTAAATTCTCTCTTCACTTTCTTGCTCTAGATTCTTATTTCAATCAAGACTTTGTGAGTTCTGCCATTTCCTTGCAAGCTCCTTCACTTCTTTCTGCATCATTTGAGAGCAATCTCTATTTACGAGATTTGCCGTCGAGTTTCTCCGCCTTCGTTTTTTTTTTCCTAACTGACCTCACTCTTGACATCCCCCAACAGAACTGAAGCAACATGCCAGTCGAATTCATCTCTGCCACCTTCCACAATTCATCAACCGAGATCGCGCCCAAGCCAGAGCTTGCGGGCGTGCTCGATCTCGAGTACCTCGACCGCTATGCGCGCACCCTGGACGACAACGAATTCAACTATACGTTGTGCCCCTACTACTCTGGTGGATTTGACCCATTTACTATCGGCAGTCACATCTTGAGCGTCACCAAGAAGCTTGCTGTTGTCATCGCTTTGAGACCAAACGTGAGTCAATTTCATCCCCAATCATCTCTCTGGAGCATTTTGAATTGATAATCTCTTGTATTATAGACCATGTATCCAACCGTCGCAGCGAAGCAGCTCGCCACCCTCTCCCAGCTTGGAAAGGGAAGGGTCATCGTCCATTTCATCGCCGGTGGCAGCGACGCCGAGCAACAGAGAGAGGGTGACTTCCTCAACAAGGAGGAGAGATACGCTCGACAAGAGGAATACATCAAAGTGAGCGACGTTCCTGCCTTGTTTCCCCACCATCGCATCCCAAACTTAATGTTATTCCGTCACTATCATAGATCCTCCGTCGCGCCTGGGCCTCTACCGAGCCCTTCGACTGGGATGGCAAGTACTATCAATTCAAGAACTTTGCCAACCATGTCGTCCCACACAACAAGCACGTCGACGTCTCTGTTGGCGGTTCTTCGCCAGAGGCGTACCGCGTCGGCGGTTCGCTCGGTGATATCTTTGGTCTCTGGGGCGAGCCCCTTAAGGATACTAAGGAGCAGATTGACAGAATCAATGCTGAAGCGGAAAAGGCTGGTAGAACAGACCGACCAAGGATCTGGGTGAGTGGCAGTCGTCTCATCTCATTTGATGTCCCAGCGTCATCTTCGCTGACAGCCTTTCTATCCTTCTTATCACTGAATTATCTCACTGCAGGTCACCTTCCGCCCGATCATTGCCGAGACGGAAGAGCTCGCCTGGGCGAAAGCGCACCGCACCCTTGATGCCCTTAATGCCAACACGGGCGGCGGCTTCATCCCCAAAGCGCTGCTGACCAATAACAAGCTGAACGGTACAAGTGCAACTGGTCCGGCGAATGTGGGAAGCCAGAGGCTGTTGGATATCGCTAAGAGAGGGGATGTACAGGATAGATGTCTGTGGTACCCAACTGGTTAGTCAATCTCTACTTATATTTGTATCTCTCGTGCCTATTTTGTGCTTGTACTCATAAACCTGTTCTATATGGACTTCTAGTCACCGCTACCGGTGCCCAAGGCGCTTCGACAGCCCTTGTGGGCTCATACGAGACCGTCGTTGCCGCCATTGTGGACTATGTCGATCTGGGATGTGACCTCATCTCCATCAGGGGTTACGATAACTTCAACGATGCCGTTGACTACGGTAGATATCTCCTTCCCGGAGTCAGGAAGGTGCTCAGTGATAGGGAAGAAAATAAGGTTGTCGCTTAATTATGAATACGTCGAGTAAAAGTAAACGCATATTGTTTGCAGAACACCTCGATTCGTGCTAGACAATCATTTTTTCTGCCAGGATTTAATAGATGATCTTTCTTGCATTAGAGAGGTTGTTGGAGATAACGAATTGATGAAGATACAAGTACACAGATAACAAGAAAAAGCCCAACAATATTAAGTGCTACTTCCCTTTATTTCTATAATTCCATCCATTTACTGGCAGAACGTTCTAGCATTCTGGAACATCCTGAACCAAGGTCCCTTACCCTCGGCTCCGCCTGCGAGCGACTCAGGGTACCAACTGTTGCTTTCCAACGCGATCACTCTCTCTGGGTGAGGCATGATGGCCAATACACGCCCGTTAGGAGTTTCGATAGCAGCAATACCATCTGGACTGCCGTTGGGGTTAAGAGGGTATGCTTGGGTTGGGGCTCCTGTAGCATCGACGTACTGGCCAGCGACAAGACCAGCCTTCAAGAGCTCTGCCTGTGCCGAAGCCGTCTTGAAGGACGCACGACCTTCGCCATGAGCGACGGCGACGGGAAGTCGAGAACCAGCCATATCTCTGAAGAAGACGGACTTTGGTGATGGGTTGACTTGCACCATGGCAACACGGCCTTCAAACCTCTCACTTCTGTTGCTCTTAAATTGAGGCCAGGAAGTTGCACCGGGAATGATTTCAGCCAATTCAGAGAAGAATTGGCAACCGTTACAAACACCAAGAGCAAAAGTGTCTTCTCTGTCGTTGAAGAAGACCGAAAACTCTCTTCGAGCAGTGTCGTTGAGAAGAATTGACTTCGCCCAACCACTACCGGCACCGAGAACGTCACCGTAGGAGAATCCACCACATGCAGCAATACCTTTGAATTGACTGAGAGAGACTTTGCCAGAGATGATGTCCGACATGTGAACATCGACGGCGATAAAGCCTGCCTCTTGGAAGGACCAAGCCATCTCGATGTGACCATTGACACCTTGTTCTCTGAGGATGGCAACTTTGGGTGACGTTGAGGTTGATGCAACTGGCGGCAGGAAAGGGGCGACAACGTCGTAGGAGAGACCAGACTTCGATGGGGAATCGAGGATGCTGTCGAACTCCTGTTTGGCGCCAGCAGCATTGTCACGTCTTGATTGCATCTGGTATGAGGTCTCAGCCCAAAGCTGCTGAAGGTGACCTCTGTTTCCTTCGAAGAGCGTCTTGTCTTCGCGACCGATAGTGATGGATTGATCTTCGTGGTCTTTGTTCACCTCAGCAACCAAGTGAATGTACTTAGATGGGAAGCCTGCAGTTTCGAATGCTTTGATGAAGGCTGGTTCGTTGGCAGAAGCAACTTGGAATACAGCTCCAAGTTCTTCGTTGAAAAGAGTGGCAATTGGGTCGTTGGATGGGTCGAGCTCTTTAGTATAAATCATCCTGCATCCAACACGGCCAGCGAAGCACATTTCCGCGACCGTAGTGAAGAGACCACCATCTGATCGATCATGGTAAGCCAGAACAACTTCAGGTGCGGTGGCCTTGAGAGTCTGGACAGCTTTGAAGAAGGACTTGATGAGGGCGGCGCTCTCAACGTCTGGTGCCTCAGTACCGAGCTGCTTGAAAACTTGAGCGATACATGATCCACCAAGGCGTTGCTTTCCGGCGGCGAGGTCGACAAATAGAAGGGAGGATGGTCCTTTGTTGGCTTTAATTTGAGGGGTCCAAGTTTTGCTGACGTCTTTGACTGGTGCGAAGGCAGTGATGATGCAAGAGAGTGGTGCGGTGACTTGTTTGGACGATCCATCAGCTTCCTTCCAATTCATTTTCATCGACATTGAGTCCTTTCCAACTGGGATTCCGACGCCCAAAGCTGGACAGAGATCCATACCGATAGCCTCGACAGCGGCGAACATGCCTGCACCTTCTCCTGGGTGGGAAGCAGCGCACATCCAGTTGGCTGAGAGCTTAACTTTGGAGAGGTCTTCAACATTGGCAGCCGCCAGGTTTGTGATAGACTCGGCAACAGCCATACGAGCAGAAGCAGCAGGGCTAAGAAGAGCGAGTGGGGTCCTCTCTCCACTAGCCATGGCCTCACCAGCCAGTTGTTGGAAGCCGTACGATGTTCTGGTCACAGCAACATCAGCCACTGGGACTTGCCATGGTCCAACCATCTGGTCTCTAGTGACAAGACCAGTGATAGAACGATCACCAATAGTAATGAGGTAGGACTTTGAGGCGACAGTTGGAAGGTGAAGGATACGAGTGATGGCTTCCGACAGCAATTCGGATGGTGATGAGGATGGAAGGTATGAAGCAAGGGAGGTGTCGAAAGGAATGCGGGTTGGGGAAACAACAGAGGAAGTGAGAGAAAGTTTCGGAGTTTTACCGAAAAGTGTTGACATTTCGAGGTGGATTGGTTCATCTCCAAGGAGCCTGTCCGTGACGATTAATTTCTGTTCAAGAGTGGCAACACCAACAACAGAGCTAAGAAGATCATAGTGTCAACTTAATGATCACGAATGTGACAGGGGAGGAAGCAAGGCTTACTATGGGCATCGTTCCCTCTTGGCAATTTCTTCGAACACAGCCAGTCCCTCTCCATCTCCGACAGCCAAAACGTATCGCTCTTGACTCTCGTTACACCAAATCTGCATCGGACTCATAGATGGATCATCAACCAACACATCTCTAATCTCGAAAACCGCGCCCAAACCAGAGTCATGGACCAACTCGGGCAAACCGTTACTCAGCCCACCAGCACCAACATCGTGGATGGATTGAATAGGGTTTCCGCCCTTTCCATCAGCCTGAGCTGGTCCGAGTGAGACACATGAGTCGATAACTTGTTGACAGCGGCGCTGCATTTCTGGGTTTTCACGTTGGACAGAGGCGAAGTCCAAATCGACGGAGCTGGATCCAGAAGTCATTGAAGAAGCAGCACCACCACCTAGACCAATGAGCATACCAGGTCCACCAAGGACTATAATCTTGGCTCCAACGGAAATTTTGGATTTCAGGGCGAAGTCAGGCCTGACATTTCCGAGACCGCCAGCAAGCATGATTGGCTTGTGGTATCCTCTGACCTCGGTTGAAGCAGCATCAGTGACAGATGGAACATCCAAGGAGAAGGTCCTCATGAAACTGATTTCAAAAATGGGTCGAGAAGGTCAGGTCGCGCTCGCCCATCAAAGCAACCACGAATACATACCCAGTCAGTCCCGGTCTACCGAACTCGTTGTTGAAAGCAGCAGATCCCAGAGGAGCATCATTCATGATGGTTTTCGCATCGCTAACGTGACCTGGTTTTCCAATATCCAACTCCCAAGGCTGTTTGAAACCTGGCAGGTTCAAATCTGACGTGATGTAACCAGCCAGACCCGCCTTTGGCTTGGAACCTCTACCGACCGCACCTTCATCTCTGATTTCACCACCAGAACCAGTGGCAGCACCCTAAAGATAAAAAAGCGATGGCGTCTCAGTCAAGCGTGTGCGGCAAAGAAAAGAACAACACTGACAGAATAGGGAGAGACAGCAGTTGGGTGGTTGTGCGTCTCGACCTTGATGAGAATGGGATTTGGACCAGCTGGGAGGGTTTCGTAGGTGTTATTCTTGGCGTTGGCAGCAAATATTTGGGTGGAGTTAGATTGACCCTCTAAAACGGCGGCGTTGTCAGAGTATGCTGAGATGGTACTGTATGATTCAAAATGGAAGGCTCAAATGAGTACAAGACCACGCCAAAATAAAAAATAAAAAAATGAATGTACTTACCCAGTTCCATTGAGCTTCTCAGTGTTTCTGATCATTCCAAACAAACTCATTTCCTTCTCATTCCCATCGATGGTCCACTTCGCATTGAAGATCTTGTGTCGACAGTGTTCGGAATTGACTTGAGCAAACATGAATAGCTCTACATCTGTTGGGTTTCTGCCCATTTCAACGTATGCGTTGACCAAGTAATCGAGCTCCTCAGGGGCGAGAGCCAGTCCAAGACTAACATTCGCTTGTTCAAGGAGCGTCTTGGGATCTCTTGTGGAAGCGGCGACGTATTCAGAGTTGTTGCCTGGAATAATGTTTACTCTCTTAAGAGGTGCTGGGTCGGCTTGGCTGATCATTTCCTCAGCGGTCGGTGCTGCGAGAAGGAAAGACTGAGTCATTCGGTCGTAAATGTCTGCAACCACGGTAGTTGCCTTGAGATCGACAACGAAGGTGGGGATTGGCTCAGTTGAGTAGACAACATATTCAATTCCACGTTCGATCCTGGCAACATGCTGGGAGAGGTTACACATTCTGGAGATGTCGGTTGCTTTGGTTGACCATGGTGAAATTGTACCCAATCTTGGTACAACGTAGAACTTTGTTGCAACCAGCTTGGAATCTTTTTTGTTGACATCTTCTTCAGCATCTCCATACTCTAGCAAGGCATCCAAGATCTTCCTTTCTGGTGATCCGATGTTGCTGAGAACAATTTGAGCTTCAGCGTTTACAGGCTGGACCAAGTGGATGTAGGTTGCTGAAATGGCTTGGATCTTGGAAGCTGGGAGTGCTTTTTGAATCTTTGACAATATCAACGCGTTCTTCGTTGGCGTCAGGGCTGGGTTGGCTGCTAAAGTGAGCATGGCGGAAGTATTGGAACTACAGAACGAATTTCGTGGTCAGTTTCACCATAGATTCTCGAGAGCAAAAGAATGCACTGGGAACTAAAAAGACTAACTTGTAGTTTGTGTGGTGAGAGACAGGCAAAGCTGCAGCTAAGCAGTTTGGACCAATGCTGCTACAAGAACACTTCCTCAGGTAAATTTCTCGAGAGGTGACTGAGGACGGTGGCGTGGCGCCGACAATGTGAGCACAAGAATCGTTACAACAAGGATAGATACATGCTATGGGAGCTAAGAGTAACAACTATGGGTTAGAAGATATCACAATGGGTGACGAAAAAGTGAAAGCGTGAGTGGAAGACGCCACTGAAGTGGGAAATGTCAAGCAGGCCTCTACTACAAGAAACTGATAGTGCAACAAGGTTGAAGCCAAATTTTATGCTACACCTCCACCAAAATAGGTCGTCGCAGCATCCAGAACTCCCAACGCGCCACCCAACACAGGGTTGTCACTTGGAACCAGTCTAGTCCAGAATCCTCTAAGCAATAGTAGAGAGAAAAGGAGGACTTTAATGTTATCCCCAACAGCACCTTTTCTCAGAGCTCTTGAATGAGAGGTTGAAGCGATTGGGTAGGTTGACGAAGCGCCAGCTGATCCGGCGAGTCCCACCACCCAACCGAGAGAGAAATACGAGAAGATCCTGTCCCTAAATGCCTGAATCCTCAAGAAAAAGAGGAACAAGAGTGTTTTAACCAGGTCTCTCATCCTCCTTCTGCCGTACTGGACCCTTCGGCGACCAGATGAGTCAACTACAATTGGTGCGGGATATCCAAAGAAGCTGTTGGAGGGATCGAAAGGCGCCATTTCATCTACGACTGGTGTAGGCTGAGATGTAATAGTAGATCTTGTAGTGTTTGTTGCAAGAGAACGACTGGAAGTGGGCGTTGAAATTGGTAGAGCTTGTTGTAAAGCACCAGAATCGAGCCTGTGCAACGCGGCTGCGAGTTCTCTCGCATTTGGTGACGCTGTTCGGGATAGACTCTCAGCGTGGAGATGCCTCATCGTTTTGGCGTAAACCTTCGCCGATTCAGGATTGACTGGAGTCGGCTTCCCAATTGAAGACGAGAAGCGACGGAGGTGCGAACTTGGCGACGGCTGATGAAGAATTGGTGATAACTTCGCATCTGTTGATCTAGAGGTAGAGGGCTCTGAAGAAGGTGAAGGTAGTGATGCTGGTAATTTGGTAGGGAAGTAGCCGCCATCAGTTGTGGCAGCCTCAGAGTAGATCGAGTCTGGGGTGGTCACCATGGCAAAGTTCTTGACTGGTGCCTGAGGCGGGAGCTGGAGCTTGAATGTTGTGCTCGATAAGGGAATGGAAGAAGAAGAGTGACGTATTTTAAGCGATGGAAGGGAGGGGCGTATGGTTGCGGTGGTGGATGAAGCTGAAACATGTGGATCACACTTCTCACTCCTTCCTACTCCAAATTTACTATCATCAGCAGCTTTCTCCTTCAAACTGGTCATAGAGAAGCCTGGGAATCTATCTCTCGCCTTACCAGGCTTGATTGTTGACGCTGACGTTGATGTCGTGGTTGGTGAAACTGGTTCTTCGAAACGGCCTTTTCCACCCAATCCAACAAAGCTCGCAGCGAGATTCCCCCAACTTGAGGTTCTCAATGGAGCTTGAGTAGAGATGGTGAGGTTGTTCCAGGTGCTAGAGAGTGGTTGCGACGTTGTCATTTTGTCCTCGCTTGACTTCCCAAACTCCATCATCCACGAATTGTAGCGGTGGTTAAATTTGAAAGGAACTTTACCTCCATATTCTAAGACATAGGAGTTTCGGTGGTCAATAAAGCTCAAGGCGGTGAAGGCATCCAATTTCACTCACTTTCCGGCAAGAGTTCCAAGTCGAAGAAAGCCTTCAGCTCCTCCGGTTTTGATGTGAATTTGATTCGATTCAGAGCAGAACTCGGAAGTATCTGTTTGACGAGTGTCCACAACCCGCTAGATGTCCAGCTGTAGTTGACCACAATGACTGCATTCAACGGAATTAGTGTTTTAGACGCCGCACAAAGTCAGACAAAGGTAGTAGGACAGAGAAGAGAGCCAACGAATGGGCTTACACGTTCCAAAAAGACCAGGATAATGCTCATGTCCAATGGAATGTAAGAAAGGCAACAGCTCGACCTCCAAATTTTGGTATGAAGTTGCATTGGCATCGATGATGACACTGAAGGAGAGAACTGGTGTGCCATTCCGATTGGACAGGTGCAAAGCGTATCTTCTTGTTGCTTCAAATGCCCATCTGGTCAGAATGAGAATGATCGTCAGCATCACCAGGCGCAAATCTGAACACTGTTGAGCAACTCAAATTACTCCATTGCTCACAGTACGAATTCTTTTAACCCATCCAAAGACCCACTGCTTGACCTAGCTACCTGACTGAGTGATATCACAGAAATTGGTCTACCGCAGATATCCTCACATTCTTCAGGCAAGAAGAAGAAGAGACCAGATTTTTTGTACTGAGACTCGGCGAGGGAGAAGAGGGACAGAGAGTCGACGGCTGCAGTTGAAATTCTCCAAACAAGGTCCAATTGGAGTAGCTCCAATGCTCTCTTGACGGAAAACTTGGCTCGACGAAGCATTCGAAATACATGGCCTGGGGACAATTGAGCTCAGATTGTTAGCACTTATCAGTTGTTCTCCATTCCTGTGTGTTAACGTACCGGCGTCGTTGACCACTGCTTTAGCCATTTCCAGAGATTTCGATGCCCATCCTTCCTGTGACGTGAGCTCAGGCAAGAGTTCTTCGAGGAGTTCATGCTGAACCTCAGCTGTAAGCTCTCGGTAGAGGGAGAACTCGTCTTGAAGTTGCCTTGTCCTCCTCTGAACGAGGGACATGGCTGGAGACCCCACGAATGGTCGCCCTGACTGCTGCCAGTAGGAATAGCTGGAGGGGGAGCTGATTGTGTTGAGTGAGTACAGAGAGGTATGATTTGAAGTTGGTGGTGGTTTTGGTTCTCTTAGTCGACCCAAAAGGCGAGCCTTCTAGAGCGATTCACGTGAAACCGCAAACGTACCGCTTTGCCACGGTCGTTATTGGTAAACAAAGTGATCTCACCACCTTTCTCTGTCTTCATCGGTTTACCGTTTAAGGAGATAGAAATTTTTTCTGTGCTTCTGATTGTGCTGGAGTGGGGCTGAGCGGTATTAGCGCAAGTTAAACAACAGTACTGGCTCTTCTCACCCAGTGTTATGCTTAATAGCCAGCCTACATAGAACCAACTCTTTCAACCCAAGAGCATACCTGTCTCTTAATGTAGAAGAACACTGCACAAAAACAGTCCTCCAAAAAACTTACTCATCGATCCGGACACAAGGCATAGATCGAGGCGAGTGAGCATCCATGATGGAGTGAATAGTCATCGGAAGTGTCTTTTCTGCTCTCCCAAACCATCGACGACCAAGATGTCTTCACCTAGGAAACACGTTGCTATCTCTCTCCTCACCAACACCCTCAGGCTGCACGACAATCCCTTGCTGCACGTCCCTCAGGTCGATCCAAAGGTCACTCATATATTGCCGCTGGTGGTTTTCGACGAGAGGCAGATCGAGCTGGGAGGACTTTCTACAATTGGATATACCAAACAGCAACGACAGGAAGCTAGGACCAGAGTAGCGAAGTTCTGGAGGACAGGACCTCATCGAGTAAAGTGAGTTTTTGAAGCTTCAATAGTAGGCTTAGGCACTGACTGCATCTCTAGGTTTTTCACAGAATGTGTTTTTGATTTAAAAAATACGCTGTCTTCTAAGAATAATGACTTGTAAGAGAATGCAGTTAGATTGTCAAGTTCTTTCCTTTCGCATACCCTTCAACTTTTGCCTGCCCGCAGACTCGTTGCTTTCGGCCATCCAGAGACCATTGTCCCTCAGATAGTGAAGCAGTGTGCTTCAAACAATTATTCTGTCTCTGGAGTATACGTCGGAAAGGAGGTGAGGTTCATGACGCCGATTGACACAAGTCTCGTTTACTGACATCACTTCTTTTGTGTAGGTCACCTCGGAGGAACTGCTTGTTCAGAAACGATTGAGAAAATCTCTTGCATCTCATTCGATACCGCTGCATGTGATTTCAAACAAGACATTGGTTCATGAGGATGACCTGCCATTCAAAGTAAATGACCTGCCCGACGTTTATACAGATTTTCGGAAGAAGGTCGAAGGACTTAACATCAAAATGGTTCGAGAGCCACTCGCAACCCCACCATCGTTCAAACCTTTCCCTTCCGATCTAGCGCAGCTAGCAGAGGTATTCACACTCCCGCCCTCCATCACAACCACATCGCAACTGCTCCCTCATCTCCTAAAACCGTTACAAGATTCCCCAGATTTCTTCATTAAAGAAATATCCCTCAAGCAGAAGCCTCCATCAGCTTTTCCTTTCGAAGGTGGTGAGACCACTGCGCTTCGACGCCTAGAAGAATATGTCTGCTCAGACGACAGTGAGGTGAGATCCAAAGCTGGAATGGCACCAGCTGAGCAATATTTCAAGACAAGAAATGGGTTACTAGGTACTGAGTACTCGACGAAGTTCAGTCCTTGGTGAGTTATCAGCTTCTCGTTTGCTGTTTCCATCACAGCTGCTGACATTGCAGATCGTCAGGCTCGCTTTCGGTTGTCTCTCGCCAAGAACAATATCAAAACGGTGCGACATTCTTCAAGAGAGTCTCAGATCTCTAAGCAAACTTTCTTCTGAGAAGCAGAAGTCTATCTATTGGATATCATTCGAGCTACTATGGAGGGACTACTTCTTCTTTGTGGGAGAGAAGTTCGGAACGCACCTCTTTCTGCTACCCGGTCTAGAGGAGATCATCTTTCCAAAGAGCGCTCAGGACAGAGTGAAGACGTGGAAGTGGTTTGACGAGACGAAGACCGAAGACGAAGCTCATAGAATGTTGATCGCACGAAGCGGTGTTCCATTCATCGATGCGCCTATCAGGGAGCTAGTTTGTACTGGGGAGATGAGCAATAGATCTCGACAGAACGTTGCATCTTTCTTCACAAAAGATCTTTACATGTGAGTAGATGTTAGATGAGTTTTGGCTCTGTGTACTTGGGCTGTGCTGTGCTGAAACACTGCTGACTGCCGTCGTCACTGTTCGCAGTGACTGGAGAGTTGGAGCTGAATTTTTTGAATCATTACTGCTGGACTATGACCCATGTTCTAACTATGGTAACTGGCAGTATTCTGCTGGTAAGTGGTCGTGATTAATTTCCTATCACCATCTTTCGTCTTAAGGCTGCTTTCATTCCTAACAGGGTGCGGGAATGATCCTCGAACAGAACGTCATTTCAATATCATCAAACAAGCCTCAGACTATGACCCCAAAGGGGAGTATGTTCGTGCTTGGCTACCCGAGCTGAGCTCACTGCCAGACGCGAAGGTCCATACACCTTGGACTCTAAGTGCCAATGAGAAAGAGAAGTACGACTTTCACGGGTACCCGCTGGCACCCATCTTGGAACAGAGTACTTGGAAGAAGCACTATGGAAGAACTGAAGGTGGTAAAGGAGACGGTGCAGGTGGGAAGCGGAGAGGTAAACAAAGACCATTGAGGCCATGATATCTGTCGCTGCCCTCTTTTGAAGTCGTATCATACCTTCTATACATACCGCTTAACCGGTTTTTAACTCTAAAGCAGTGAGAAAAATATTGATTTTTTGCTCCGTTGAAAGGCCGGGTGTTTTTGAAGCGGTTGCAGCGTTACGCACTGGATTGTCACAAGCCAGCAGCTCAATCCTAAACTGCGACGTTGCACCTGCCAAAGAAATGGCTCAGATCATGAGCATGGATAAAGGAGGGGGAAACGCTTTGTCCAAGCTGTCTAGAGGTCCAGAGAGGCTCACAGGGGTTGCAGTGAGTTATATTCGTTCTTTGGCACTTCCACCAGTCCTACTAGCTGACCCCGTTCATTTCTTCTCATCGCGCCTACAGCAAGACCGATTCGTGAACAATGCTCAAGCTGGACCTTCCAGACAGGTAAGAGCAGTTTATACTTAAGGCGGAAGGGCTATCCTGCGCTCAAGAGCTCGAAGTTATTAAGCGTCTCGCATTGTTTGCTTCCCAGGCTCATCCATTCCGACCAGTCTCAAAACGACCTCTACAGCAACAGGAGAAATCTATAAAAGACACATTTAGCACAGACTCCTTGAGCCAATCTCTTCCCAACTTTGCAGAACCTCCGGCTTCTCACTCCCCCGCATTGGCAGAGACACTCGAACGTCAGCAGCATCAACACCGGCCCCACCAGCAGCAACAGCATTCAGATTGGCCATCTAGCTTCATTCAGCAACAGCAGCCTTATCAATCAGGCGCTTCCCAGCATGCAGGATCCGCAAGCTCCCCTTGGAATGCTGAATTTCAGTCTCAAAGCCGACAGAATGCAACACCCTCTCCCGTAAACTTTCAGAATCCAACAACACAGCAGAGTATCAGACAACCTTTCTATCAGAACCTGACTTCTTATCCCACATATGGTGGTTCGAATATGGCTTTTCATCGTGAGTCTAACAGGCAATTCTCATCGCAGGTTACCTCTAACATTCCCTTCCTTTTAGCTCCTCCCCAACTCCTAAAAAATACTCCCGCATCATTCAAACAGACTGATAATGATATATGGGCTGATCATTTCAACCAAGCAGAAGCACAGTCAGCTCAGCAAGAACATACACAACAAACCGGCCCAGCTGTTGCCTCTGACTTATCTCAAGCGGCAACTCTGGTCCTGAATGCAATGGACTCCAACTTCAGCGAAGATATAAAGTTCCGAGATTCTGCATTTGTGGATCTTATGAAATCGTTTAGCGTGGGGGAAAAGGTGATTCGAAGTGACACGGGCGAGGTGATATCAGCAGACGCAGGCGCAACTGTTGACATCAAGGGAAAAGGGAAAGAAGCTGAGAGACTGAAGCCGTGGGAAACCGGTTCAGGGATGTCGTCAAAATTAGGGTCTCAGTGGGCGAATGAATTCAACTCAACCACACCAGTATCCACAACAACACCCCACTTGCCAGTCGACTCATATCCTACTTCAGCTTATCCCTACCAAACATCTCCGACAAATAATTATTCACCTTATGTAGAAGGGCAGCCACAGTTCCAGGATTATATTCCAGCTACCACTGGAGCAGCAGGTCTTCAACGGAGGAAGTCAGTACACTTTGAACCCGCTTCATCTAACCGAGATGTCATGGCAGCAACAACTATCCCAGGAGCAACCGAAGGTAGCTGGGAGGAAGATATGGAATCTTTTGAGTTTTTCAACGGTCCAAATGGAGTCAACAATCAATCAGCAGCCACTGGCGGGATTAACAGTAAGCGTCAAGAACAGGCGATGAATAGTCTGATCGACGATTGGGGCTCATCCTTCGAGGGATCCGCAGGAATCACAGAGATTTCGGACAGGTACTTCTTCGAGACGAGCAATCCATATCTGCAGAAGAATGGTAGAGGAGTCTACGAGAGTGACATGAGAGAGAAAGCTCAGAAGTGGGATACACCTTACCAGGTGAGTACGCCAGTCGTGTAGCAGACACGACATGATTTTTACCCTCTTTCCTCACAAACCATTGTAGAGCGTTCTCGAGCATGAAGCTATAGTCCAACAAGATCCTACCTCCGCTCAAGCATGGTTCAGTCTTGGTGTGAAACAACAAGAGAATGAACGAGAAACCCAAGCGATCGTCGCACTGCGAAAATCCATCTCATTCGATCCAGATTTCCGAGACGCCTACCTGGCTTTGGCAGTGTCATTCACCAACGAGGGAGACCGTACTTCAGCTTACGATGCCCTTGATTCGTGGATATCCAAGAGCTCAACTTATTTCAACGCCATCAAGGCTTATCGAGATCGC
Source organism: Krasilnikovozyma curviuscula (assembly GCA_014825775.1). Lineage (NCBI taxonomy): Eukaryota > Fungi > Basidiomycota > Tremellomycetes > Cystofilobasidiales > Mrakiaceae > Krasilnikovozyma > Krasilnikovozyma curviuscula. The sequence goes on along the minus strand of MVAQ01000152.1, from coordinate 30,530 downwards.
GTGGGCACACCACCTCTCGGTTTGACAATAAAGGAAAGACATCAGGACCTGATCTCGGTACTGATGGAGATGGCTCGTGCTGGCCAATCTTCTGGAGAAGTAGATGCAGATGTTCAAGTAGCACTTGGTGTGTTGTTCAATACCAGTGGTGAATATGAGAGGGCTCAGGATTGCTTCAGGACCGCGCTCCATGTTCGTCCAACCGTAAGTTTTCTTTTTCTTTTTTTCTGTTGCCCTCAGCAGGCCAACACTGAAATTGTTCAACAATTTCTCTACGCCAGGATTGGCAACTCATGAATAGGCTCGGCGCTTCTCTAGCAAACGGCTCTCAGCCTGAAGAGGCTCACGAATACTACCTCCGCGCGCTGGCTCTTCATCCCGGTTTCGTTCGTGCCCGGTTCAATCTGGGAATCAGTGAAATCAACTTGCGGAATCATGCAGAAGGAGCCAGACATGTACTAGATGCCTTGAGAATTCAGCAATCCGATTCTTCAACTGTGGCTCCAAGGTCTGGCAAAAAAGTCCCGCTTTCAGATGGACTGTGGGATACCCTTCGAAACGCGTTTTCAATGTAAGAGTTCTGTCCTCTACATGAATGAATTATTGACGGCATTGACTTACTTACTTTCTGTCGTGTAGCATGCAACGACTCGATCTTGTGAAGCTTTGCGAAGATCGAAACTTGAACGCGATTCATGACGATATGTTTTGATTGCCGAGCTATATAAATCTACCGCAGATTTTAAGATGGTGTTGGATGCGACGTGAAACCTGAAAACAAACTTGCCCGCTGCCCGTCTGCTTCGCGAGGTGGACCTGTTTGCGCAATGTTCATCCAGTAATGCTTTAATAATTCAGAACGTGTTTCTATGAAACAAATTTAAGCTTGCAGCTCCTTTATGTCGCCTGAGAAAATAAATATTAAAAAGCCTGAAAATCCACTCTAATTCATGAAGTCCTCTCAGCAGAAATACGGCCACTGTCTTGAGCACGTACCGCCCACTTGAACGACCAAGTTACTGCTTTCTGAGACCCTCTCCACTCGTAGACCACCTTCTTACTCGGCATCTGCTTGAACCGCGACTTTTCTGGTCTGCTTTCAAGGTTTTCGTCGTCGAATCCAATCTACTCGCCTTGTTTTGCGTCCCTCAGTCAGTGGTCAAGGCTCATTGGTCCCTATTGCATTGTAAACAACTATGAGCAACGGTCACATAAACGGACAAGGGTCCAGCTCGAGACCTGGTACGTTAAAGTTCACCAGTTAGTTTGTTCAAGCGGACACGGAAATAAATGAGTAACCGATATTCTTTGTACAGCTGCAGTAGTCCCTCTTCATCTGAGAGCTACAGCATCAGCATCATCACCAGCTTCTCTCCCTTCTACAATCAACAATGCCAACGTATGGTCGTCTGGCCGGACGCTTCGTCCCCAACGTGCTGCAACGCCTGCCTCTGGTCCAGTTCCAGCTTCCCTATCCTATCAACGTAACTTGACACCTACAGTACCTCCCACTCCCACCGGACCTCCTCCAATTCCAAATGGCCCACTCGCGTTGCTGAACGAGGGTTCTTTAGCAGTCCAGGCACGGTATATGGGCACTCAAGCAATGTATTCGTCTTACGCCTCTCGTCTACGAACCGGTGTCGCCACTCTCATGCAACCAATTCTCACCTCAACAACTGGTGCAGGTGCGAATCCAGGGGTAGGAGGTGGTGTTGCACCTGTCCTGGGAAAAAGAAGAGCGGCCTTGGTGTCTTACACCGAAGGAGATGCTGCATCAGATGACGACGACGATTTCGATGACATCAGTGTGGGACGTGATGGGGAGGATGATGCTGATGATCAGACTTTTGGAAGTAGGAAACGTCCTGAGACTCTTCTACGAGAACGACTCATGGGAAGGCCATCCGCGTCAGAACGGCTGTCGAGAGCCGGAACATCAACCCCAACTCATAAAAAAGAAAAGAAACAGGAGGAGGAAGAAATGAAAAGCTATCTGGGAGAGAGATGTCCGGGGGAAAAGATTGTATGGAAGAGCATTGTGAAGCAAAAGAGGCCATACCAGTAAGCACTCTTCCTGTGCTGTGCTTTCCACTCGCCGCATATGATCACAAAGCTGATCACCGTCATTGCTATTGGATTCTATGTATCCTAGTCCTCAAGAAATGATCGACCAAGCCGCGCGACAGAAGGATCTTCTCATTCCCATTCGCCTCGATATTGATACCGACACTCACAGAATCCGGGATTGCTTTATGTGGAACCTGAATGGTACGTATCATGAATTCGCTGCTTTTTCCCTTCGGGATGTTATCGCTCATGCTGGATCCTTGGGTAGAAATTCTGGTAACTCCTCAAGAGTTTGCGACGCTTCTCGTTCACGATCTTGACATCCCAGCCAACCCTCACATCGCCTCAATAGTCTCTCAAATTACAGCTCAAATTGAAGAATACTCTGGTCTTGTTGAACTGGAGGCAGGAATGCATATTCTCGAAAAGAAACCGGAAAAGAAGAAACCTGAACTTGTACCTGGGGAAAAGAGAGTTGAAAGAAGAGGTAGACCCCCGAAGAAGAAGAGAGCTGTTCCAGTTGCTAGTGAGGAGAATGAAGACGGAAAAGAGGGAGACATTAACGGAGATGCCAAAATGGCTGAACCCCCCAAACCTGATCCACCGAAAAGGGAACCACCAAAAATGGAGAGTCAGTTGAAGGAAGGTGTTGAAATTGAGCCTGACTGTAGAATCATTGTCAATGTGAGTCTGTCCCTTTTTATAGCCCAAATCGCTTGTTATGTCGATCCTGACCCAAATGTTTTGTCGCTATTTTACTAATTCAGCTCGATGTACAAATCTCGCGTCATAACCTCCGAGATCGCATAGAGTGGGACCTTCATTCAGATCTCACACCGGAAGCTTTCGCTTTGACACTTCTAGAGGATCTCGGCCTTCCTACTTCGTCTTGGCCATTGATTAGCCACGCGATTCATGAAGAACTATTAAAGCACAAGAAGGATGCTCTGGAAATGGGAATGCTAGGACCTGAAAGTGGTGCTTGGGAAGGTAATGGTCCACTAAAGCGATTGGAGGGTGGTTGGAGAGCGTGGGATGAAGTGGACGGCTTTGAGCCAAGGTTGATTGAGATGAGTGTGGATGACATCGAGAAGAAGGAAATTGAGAGAGAACGAGCTTCGCGGTACGTTGATCTTGTGATCGTTTTATAGGCAGTGACTGGGTAGACTGACTGACCTCTTTCTTCCCTTGTTGTCTGTAGACGAATGAGGAGAGATACTGCCAAATTCGCGCAAACATCCAGATATGGAGCTAGAGGGCCTCGATATAGATGATCTGGATGAGTTCAATTGTAGCTGAACTGGATTAGTCGAATGGAGAATGATAAGTTTTCACGCGCGAGCGACACGACCATAATACATTTTTGATGTTGTCAATCGCTTGGTTCCAAGCTACAAAACAGATGAAACAAGTTGATAAAGCAAGTCGTGATCCATTTTGATAGTGCTCTGAGCTACTACACCTCCTCTTACTAGTGACCTCTCCGCTCGTAGCAAACCTTTATTGCGCAAATAATTTTTCACAAGGATTCAGAGTCTCCTGCACAGTTAAAACTGAGTTTGCATATGCTTTCTGAAAATTTGGGAAGTGCAAAAACCACTTTTGGAATTTAATAGGCCAACCTTCCGTGACTCGACTCAACGCGAATTGCCTTCAACCAATACACTCTTCCCAAATCCCATCAGAGGTAGATACTATTGGATCTGCCGCATATAACTGTCTCTTTCTAGGGACTCATTGCATGCGATTGGGCTTGAACTTGTCCAGAACTCTGACTCAACCTGCGCGCTCATTCCCTTTATATTTCAGTCGATTCAACCACACCAACCTCATTGCTAGAATGGCTCCACCCCCTTTCCCATCCCCAGAAGCATGGCCAGCTGAGAAGGTTAGGAAGACTTTCATCGACTTCTTCGAGAAGGACAACAAGCATACTTTCTTCAAGTCTGCTTCAGTCATTCCTTTCGAAGATCGTAAGCACAGCCCTTCTTTTGTTAACTTCTAAAGAGCTGCTAGCTCTTTAAACATTCTCCTAACTTCCTATACTTGCTGAATTTGCTCTGAATTCTAGCTACCCTGCTCTTCGTCAACGCCGGAATGAACCAGTACAAGTCTATCTTCCTTGGTACCGCAGATCCAGCTTCCGCCCTTGGCAAGTTGGAAAGAGCTGTTAACAGTCAAAAGTGTATCAGAGCTGGTGGAAAGCATAATGATTTGGAGGATGTTGGTCTTGACACATATCACCAGTGAGTCGAACAGTTTTTCCTATCTCTGAGCGCTTTGGGAGAAAAGTGCCGAAGCTCTGCTTTTAGCCATCTATCTCATGACAACTCTAACTAAAAACACTGTATTTTTCTGCCCAGTTCGATGTTCGAAATGTTGGGCAACTGGTCCTTTGGAGACTATTTCAAGGAAGGAGCTATCCCTATGGCCTGGAAGCTCTTGACTGAAGTGTACGGGTTGCCAACGGACAGGCTCTATGTCACCTACTTTGAGGGTGATGCTAAGCAAGGGCTGGAAGCCGATAACGACGTAAGTTCCGCCTTTCCTTTCTTTTTCGAAGCTGCCCAGTGTTGACATAGCGTTACCTTCAGGCTCGTGACATTTGGCGGTCAGTTGGTGTCCCAGATGACCACATTCTCACTGGAAATGCCAAGGATAACTTCTGGGAGATGGGTGCTACTGGTCCTTGTGGTCCTTGCTCTGAAATCCACTTCGATCGCATTGGTGGACGAAATGCCGCCCACTTGGTCAACCAGGATGATCCAAACGTTCTTGAAATCTGGAACAACGTTTTCATCCAATTCAATAGAGAAGCTGATGGATCTCTCAGAACGCTTCCAGCCAAGCACATCGACACTGGGATGGGTTTCGAACGATTGGTTTCAGTGTTGCAAAACAAGATGTCCAACTACGACACTGATGTCTTCCAGCCCATCTTCGACAAGATTCAGGAGATGACTGGCGCCAGACCTTATGCTGGAAAGTTGGGCAAGGAGGATGTTGATGGAGTTGACACTGCCTATCGAGTGGTCGCTGATCACGTTAGAACGTTGACCATCGCTATCATCGACGGTGGTACTCCTGATGCCGTTGGAAGAGGATACGTGTTGAGAAGAATCTTGAGAAGAGGAGCGAGATATGTTAGAAGGTACTTCAAGGTTGAAATCGGAAACTTCTTTTCGCGTCTCGCTCCTGTAGTAATTCAGCAGATGGTACTTTCTTCCTTCCTCAAAGAGCCCTCACTTTCTGTCACTCATATTACTCCATTTCTCCATAGGGTGGCTTCTTCCCTGAACTTAACACTCGATTCGATGAACTTGCCTCTATCTTGGACGATGAAGAAAAATCTTTCGCTCGTACTTTGGATAGAGGTGAGCGAGTCTTCACCAACTACGCCAAAGCTGCCACCGAGGCCGGGTCAAAAACTCTTGCTGGAAAAGACGTCTGGAAGCTCTACGATACCTACGGCTTCCCCATTGATCTGACCAAGATCATGGCCACCGAGATTGGACTCGATTTCTCTGAAGAAGAATTGGCCAAGGCTGAAAAAGCTGCCAAGGATTTATCCAAAGCTGGTGGTAAGAAGGAAGGTGCAGTCACTGTCAAGCTGGATGTCCATGATATTGGCGCTTTGGAACAGAACCCAGATGTCCCAAAGACTAACGATGAGGCCAAGTTTGGAAAAGACAGTATTAATGCCACCATCAAAGCAATCTACCAGTCATCATCCTTCCTCAAATCAACTGAAGAGCTCAAGAACCCATCCACCGTTCCATTCGGTATCCTGCTGGATCAGACACCATTCTACGCTGAGTCAGGAGGGCAAGAAGGTGACAGCGGAACACTGGTCATCGACGGAAAGGCAGAGTTTTCTGTCGAAGACTGTCAAGTATTCAATGGATATGTGCTACACGTTGGAACCTTAAGCGAAGGCTCGTTGAAGGTTGGAGATGAAGTTGTCGCGACGTATGACGAGGTGCGTTCGCTAGCCGTTTTTATTTCAGAACCTCGGCTAATTCCTCTTCCAATTTGCTCAATATTCAGTCGAGGAGAGGACCTCTGAGGAAGAACCACACTGCTACTCATATTCTCAATTACGGTCTTCGGGAAGTTCTTGGTGATCACATCGACCAAAAGGGCTCTCTCGTTGCACCAGCCAAACTTCGATTCGATTTCTCTCACAAGGGACCAATCTCAGTCCCAGATCTGAAGAAAATCGAGAGCATCTCTCAAGACTGGATCGATCGAAACGTACCAGTTTACTCTAAGGAGCTGTCTCTTGGTTTGGCTCAGGGCATAACTGGTCTCAGAGCCGTCTTCGGAGAAGCTTACCCAGACCCAGTTAGAGTTGTCACTTTAGAGTTCGATGTTGAAGAGATTGCTAAGGATGTCAACAACCCTAAGTGGAGAGGAACTTCTGTTGAGTTCTGTGGTGGAACGTAAGTTAGAATCGTTACCTTCTAGACACTATTTCATCGCGTAACGCTAACAAATAATCTTTCGTGATCACTAGACACGTTCCAAAAACTGGTGAAATCAAGAACTTTGTTATCGTGGAATCATCATCTATCGCTGCTGGTGTTCGTAGACTGATTGCTGTCACTGGTGCTGAAGCCGCGGAAGTTATCCAGGAAGGTCACGCCTGGAGTGCTAAGCTCGACGATTTGGAGAAGCTCGCCGGAAAACAAGCTGAGACTGCCTACAAACCATTCCAAAAGGTTCGTTTTCACTTTGGCAAACTCAAAAGTGGACTCAGCTGACACTACTTGTATCCTCGGCTAAAGGAATTGGACACCGCCAACGTCTCGGTTGTCACTAGAGGAGAGCTTTCTGATCGGTTTGCCAAGGCACAAAAGACTGTACAAGCTGCCCAGAAAGCGCGAGATGCTACTGAAAGCAAAGAAGTTATGGACGTGGTATCCACTTACTTCGAGCAGAACCCAGACGCTCCATTCTTCACGGGATCCTTCGCCATATCCAGTGGAAACACCAAGGTAAGACCCTTCGTGATTCTTCAACATGGTCTCTCTATCCTGATAAAATTGTTCATCGTTCTTGTAGGCTGTGTTTGCCCACGCTCGGAGCAAACTCAACAAACCATTGTTCATCTTCACCACCGAACCCTCATCTCCAGAAAAGATCTCTTTCGCAAACTTTGTTCCCAAGGATCTCATCTCGAAGATTGACGGAAAGTCGTGGGGTATTCCAGTGGGAGAAGTGCTGGGCAGCAGCGTAAGTTGCTCTTCTGTGTTAATGATCCTGTTTTGGACGATGAATTCAATCTGATGCAATGATTCTTATGCTCTTTCTTTATAGGGAGGAGGAGGTAGACCAGACGCCTACCAAGGAGTCGGCACCAAGCCTGAGAATGTTCAAGAGGCAATTAAGGTCGTTGGCGATGTGTTCCTTTCTAAAGTCTCTGCTTAGATTCTCTTCTTCTGTTCCGGTCTTATATAGTTACTGCCGTTGATACATCGTAATAGACGACTTGGGTTTTGGAACCAGTAGCTAAACATACAACGCGCGCATGCCCAATACTCTTTCCTCTGGTCAATAATATCGAGTTCGCTTCATTTTAATTCTTAAATACCTCCGCAGGACAAGGAAACGGCGAGAGAGATTGACGGTGCTTTCATACTCGGGGCATGATAATCCAAAATAGACATCAACCCGTCATGGCGCCTATCGCCATGTTCCCACAACAGAACGCAGAGCATCAGCTCCAGGTGTGCGCGTTGAATGCACCGTGGTCACAGGTCCTTACGGTAACATTCACATCGGACTGTTATATTCAGAAAATTCAACCTGGAAAACAATCTCCCAAGCTTGATATTCACAGTGGTATTCACTGATGGCTGCCTAACAGTGTCGCGAGACAGGGCGCTGTGACCGCAAAGTAGTCCAGGGTTGTTGTAAGTTCCACTCGCCGCCAGGCCATTATAATAAACTTCTGCTGCAGAGCATGGCTTTGGTTACCAATTTCGCGCCTTAGCGTGAGTGAAAGTCTTCCAGTCCAGCTAGAAGATCTCGCCCAGCGTCACAGTCCTCTCTCCACACCCGGTGGGGGGTGACACTCTCTCCTCTTCAACTTTGAAGTTTTGAAGTCATGTCTATCAGTGATCTTCAGAAAAGGAGTCAGAAGGGGATTAGGCGTCAACCAAAGTTTTTGAGGGGGCGATTGGTAAGACGGTGTGTTGCAGTTGTCATACATTGGACCAGAAACATTTTTTTGAGCTCTCGAGGCAATATGAATGCTCTAGATTCGTGAGACTCACATATGAGGGCAAGGAGATCACGTATGAGTGCTAGTCCCACTGCGTTCCGTCCCCGCAATCTCCACTCTCAATCTTATCTACTCTGCATGTCCCGCACAGGTGCTGTCATATCTGAAGGTAAGATCTAATTTGATGTTAATATGCTTGAAGAGAACAGACCAACACCGGTTACAGATTCGAGGCCAACGGTAAGCTTTGCAGATCACTACATCACCTGACCTGGAGTGCCAACGTCCACTTCGAGGCAAGTCCACGCAAAACCGGCATTTTGTAAGGGAGACAACGTCTAATTTCTTGTCGCGCGGGAGAACGTTTTTACGATGTAATCTTCATCTTCAGCGGTAAGCGGGCCGGACTGCGTAGAATATATAAAGGCTGAGCTGCCTCAGTTTTAACCATTTCAGAAGCCTCTTACTGGTAAGTAAACACTGCTCTTCACTTTGTTGTTCGAGATTTGCGCGAGTAGCGCGAGCAGTGTAGCTGAAGGACGAGACTGACATTGCTCCTTCTGTCGAAGTAACCGCCACTACTTGCCCCACTTACGAACATGACCGTGTTCATTGCCCAGATAGGTGTAGGCCTGATTGGTAAACGACACCTCCAACACATCGTTGAATCACCAAACTGTGAGCTTGCAGCCATTGTGGAGCCTTTCCCCGCTGGGGAAGAGCTGGCGAAGAAGCATAACGTCCCGTGGTTCAAGACGTTGCCGGAGCTGATTGCTGCCAAGGAGAAGGGGGCAATCAAATGTGATGGGGCTATTGTTGGTACTCCTACCAACATGCATGTTCCTCAATGGGTTGAGCTTGTCGCAGCTGGTATACACGCCTTGGTTGAGAAGGCAAGTCTCTTCCTGTCCGTTGACCATCAGCAATAACACTTACAGTCCCCCTCCCCCATCTCAAAGCCAATTGCTAGTGATCTTCAATCTGCCGAAGAGCTCTGCGCTGCGGTCAGGGTCGCACCAAAGGCAAAGGTGCTCATCGGGCAGCATCGACGAATGAACCCTTATTCCACTGGTTTGAAGGTGATTTAATATCTTTATTTGTATCCTTCCATCTGCTCTCCCTGATAGCTCACTCCTCTCAACATAGAGCGCCATTGACTCCGGAGATTTGGGAACAATTCTCGCAATCCAAGGCATCTGGTCAACTCGCAAGAATGCATCCTACTACGAAGGCTGGCATATTGATCCCAAAGGAGGAGGGACTATCTCAATCAACATGATCCACGATATTGATCTGCTTACCTTCTTACTTGGCCCCATTGACAGGATCTATTGTGAAGAAGGTGAGTTCGTTATTCTTATTGCTCGTTAATTATCACTCATCTGTCGTCCATCGACATCAAGGTCTCCGAACACGAGGTTTACCTGTTGAGGAGACTGGATCAGCGACTATCAAGTTCAAGAGCGGCGCTGTCGGTACCTTCATCTTTTCAGATGCCGCTGCAAGTCCATTTTGTTTTGAAGGGGCGACTGGTGAGAACGCTGACCTTGTCGGTCACTATGGTCTCCCCATCTAGTGAGTCTAGTTATAGCTGTAGTCTATACGATGACTCCTAAGCTAATTGTACCCTACTTCTAGCACCATCATCGGTACCAAAGGCTCGATTCAGTTCCCCAATCTCCAACTTTTCAAGTTCCCAACGCCAACTGAAGCTGATCCGTTGACGGATGACTGGTTACACAGATTGACGACCGACTCCAAATTCTTTGACGAGGCAAAGAAGGATCTGGGCATTCTTCCGTTCACGCTGCAGCTGGAACACTTCGTCCGTGTTATCAAGGGGGAAGAGGAGCCTAGATGTACTGCAGAAGATGGAACCAGAAGCTTAAAGTACTTGGAAGGTTTGAGAGTGAGCATGATAGAGAAGAGGGTGGTCGATGTCAGTGACATCAATAGTGCTTAAAAAACTTAATAATTAGTGAAAGAAGATTGTTTGCTCGCGTCGCTTGGGGTGGGTAGATTTCAGCTCGATCCACGGCTTGCATTTTGAGCACACAGAGAACAGCTCCCGGTTATTAATTTATGACATCTCTGTTCATATCTAATGGCTGGAAATGCAGGAATATGATTCAAGGGGTGCCCGACGTGAGAAAGAGGAAGCTGTCAAAGCATACCTGCGATTCTGCCTGTTCAGTGACCATCAGCATGATCAACTTCTTCATGATGGCCATGAGACTTCTTTTTTCCTCCAAGTGGGCCATGTACGTACTGGTAATGGAAGAGAAGGGGGGCGAGAGACGTCAGCGAATGAGAAGCAGTCCTTTTATCTATTGGGATATACTCACGAATTCCTGGTAGATGAAGTATGGGGTGAAAAGACCCACTGCCCACCAGATACCAGGGAATAGAGACCTGTAGATGCAAATTACCGCACAGGCAGTTAGCAAACACGCCATCCTCGTTCCATTCTCCACCACGCCCTTCGAACACTTCCACCTTCAGACTCACGAGATCTTCATTCTTTCCTTCAAGCTGTACTGTCCCTCATACCTCCAAGCGTCTCTTCTTGCCCATGGGTCGGGCCGAGGATTCGGTATGTTCTTCAGCGAGACGACTGGATTGTATCCCAGGACCGACATGGGCTTCCAGAAGGGTATCCTCTGGAAGACCTTGAATCGGGCGTTGGCTACTGAGGGACGCATCTCTACCTTTGAAACCCGTCGAGTTGTAGAGACCTGTCAGAGTTCCGGTTAGGGGACAGAGGCAGGGCAAGGTGAAGTGTCGAGAACGCTTGAACGCTTGATGTGGGGAACGACTGTGGCACCGACCAAACTGGTCAAGGAGGGGGATGATCTCGCATCAGTCGACCTAACGAAGACGAAGACAAGCTTTTATATGTTTACAAGTGTCGCTCAATCCATCCCGCCATTTATGCTCCCCATCTGCGTGAAGTCCCTTCCTTCTGCGATAGAGTTGTAAACAAGTGGAAGCATCCCTTTTCTATAGCAACCTTTCGTATTCATTGTTCCACCTCATATAATCATACCGAAATTTATGTAAGAGGTTTTTCAAGGCTCTGTGGTCCAGCAAACCCTGGCGGTTGGGTCGTAAGTGGCCTGGGAATGGTTTTACCGGAGGCCATCAAATGTGACGAGGGACCTCTGAGTCAAGTGTCTAAACGCAGCATCAAGCTCATGCTAACGTACACGAAGGAAACGGAAGGAGGGATTGGGGAGGAGGAACGCGTTGGCGTTCAACGTTTGAATTTCAGCGAGCACATAACCACGGACACCATCACATTTTTGACGCGCTTTATAATTTCACTCCCACTCTCCTTTTTGCTTTCCGTCTCATTTACTTCCTTCTCTACCAGCGTGTTCTATTCCCTTCGAGATCATCTCATCTGTTCTTTCTTAATTGATTTATGCTCGAAAAAGGAATGAAATATAGCCCAACTTAAACTGAATTAAGACCTTGGCTTCTCCTTCTTCTCCTTCCACAACGCCAAAAGACCGACACCAGAGACCTTAACGACCTTGAATCTGACACCTGGAATATCACCCTTGGCTTTACCACGTCTACCGAAACCGGAGATGAGGACTTCGTCGTTCTCATCGAGGAAGTTCTGAGGTGGAAGATGGCAGCAAACAGATCAGTCCACGAACAACCGAAACGGGAGAGAAGACAACAGGGAGGAATACTCACGAGACAACCATCGTTTGGAACGAAAGCGGTGACCTTCTTTCCGTTCTTGATGAGCTGAACACGGACACACTTTCTGATGGCAGAGTTTGGCTATAGCAAAACCCAACAACAATGAGAAAGAATCAGCAATTGTATCCTTGAAATTGGAAACCTGGTGTTCGAGGGGGAGGAATCTTGAACTGACCTGCTTAGCCTCAACTCCGACCTTCTCAACGACGATACCCTTGGCGTGGGAAGAACCACCAGTTGGGGAGGTCTTGTAGACGTTACCGAGGGCACGCTTCTTGTAGGCCTTGTCAGACCACTTAGCGGCCTTTCGGTCGAGACGAAGCTTTCGTGCGGCTTGAAGACCTCTAGGCTTGTTGGCTGTTACAAAGTGAATTGTTCCGTAGGAATAGTGTTGAAGAATAGTTTGAAGATAACACGAACGGCATCGGAAAAGGAAGAGCGTTGATCGCGGGGTTGAAAGAAATTGAAGTTGAAGGGACGAGAAGACACGGTGAACAAAGGGTCAGCGACTTTGTCTCTTCGTCTAATTCCACCACTCCGTATAACCATCAACCTCTGGTCCCAATCATGTTCCAGCATCCTGCTCTTTCATCTATACAACCCTCCTCGTTGACCAGCAGTCTCTTGAACCGTCGAGCCTGTTCGCTGCAGATGCCCTATAGTTTCACCCTCAAGAAGCGGAAAACGACACTCACATCCCACTACAGAGATAAACAGAACATCAGTATCAACTCGAACATGCTATCGAACGGTATAGGGTATGCTCACTTTTGAAACTTGAAGATACAGAGCAACCAGACAATCGTACGCCAGCGACAATGAGACTCGGCACATTGGCGCGCGGCGCTGAGAAGATTTTCGCACGGTCGTCATACTATACAGTTTTGAGCAATTCTTCACTAAGCCCCTTTCCATGTCCATCTGCACAGTGACTTTCCAAACAATCGTTCAAAATACGGAAGAGAATATTTGAGGTATTTTCATGACCATTAAGAGCTCTCTAGAGTCTCAACGTGAGCGTCCAATTCTGAAAGGACAAACACAATCCATCCACTTGACCATAACAAGCCACAGCGAAACATGCATACATATTCAATCAGGTATGGCAAGCTCTACTGGATTTGGGAGAAGTTGAGATTTTCGCAACCCATCTTCCATTTTCAATGTTGTTCAGGATATCATTAACTGCGCACTACTATCCTACAAGAACGGCAACAACAGTCAATGAGAAGAAGTCTTGTTCTTATGGAATGAGTATGAGCTCAACAAGGCTTCTGTAAAAGCCAAGGGGGTGCGCCTCGCAGTAGAAGGTAAACGTGGCCGCCATCGCTACCTCCAGCAGTCTTTGTTTACATTTCGTCGCAATACGGTTTGATGATCAGATTCTCTGTGCAAAGTTATCAATTGCAACTATAAATTGAAACGATCTACTGGGTTACTATGCTGGTAGAAAATGCGGTATGATGCAGGCTGCTGCAGTTTTCAGCTCGATGCCCAGTTCTTCGCAAATGAGGCATGCGCTGCCGATTAACATTTTCGCATCTGGTGACCATTCGCTTAATACATTAGAACCTGGATCATTGCCGTGCTTCTGCAAACATTGCCTTTACTTGCGCTATCATTTTCAAATATTGATATTTTGAGAACTGATCCATCATACTACATACTACAGTAATGGTACACATCTAATTTTACATAGCATACACCGAGTTCGATTCTATCAGACTTCCGCAGTCTCGATCATCTTCTGCTCAGCCTTCTCAGTCTGTGAGTTAGTGTCGGAGTGAGTGATGGCAGCTCGCTCTCTCATATCAGCCAAGACCATGGCACGAGCATGACGAGCTGGGAGACCTGGAGCAAACAATTCATCTACAATAAAAAAAAGAATGAGGAGGTCAGTCGCGGTAGCAAAGACACCGGGGCAAATCGGAAGTAACGTACCCATTCTCTCCAGTGGGATGTGAGCGGTTTCAGGCAAGATGAAGTAGACGTATGCAATTGACAAGACCATCATGGATGCGAAGAAGAGGTAAACACCGAATCCCATGGAAGTGAACATGTTGGGAGTGAAACGAGCGATGATGAAGGCTAGAGTTACAATCACAAGCTGTCAGTACAGGAAGATATCGAGGAACGAGCAATGGCGAAGACTCACCCCAGAACCAGTTGGAAGCAGCAACCAAAGCCTGAGTGAGAGTTCTGACGTGTTGTGGGAAAATCTCAGCCCCGACGACCTATGAGCGTGAGAAGGGGGATCGTCAGAATTCAGGGTTAAAAGGACGATTCTCAGCTCAAATTGAAACTCACCCAAGGAGTTCCGTTCCAAGTAGGTGAGTAGAAGACAGTCCAAAGGTAGAAGAAAGCGACAGCGCTGATGCCACCAGAGGTCAGAGTGCTGGAGGGGTGAGCTGTTGGTTTGGCAATGGCAATGTAGGCACCGATCTATAATCGAATTTTAAATTTCGGTCAGTTTCTTGATCCAAAATGGAGAGGGAATTTTAACTAACGTAGTACATGCAGACGGCACCACCGGTAGAACCGATGATCAAAGTCCATCTTCGTCCAAATTGATCGACAACCCACAAGAGCCAGACGAAAGCACCGATTGTCTTGATGACACCGTAGACACTGTGGGGCAACGAGTGTTAGAATAAGAGAAAACTGTAAGGAAACGGTGTACAAATCTCATACCCAGTCGTCAAAAGAGATGTGTTGGTTCCAGTGATACCGATAGACTTGAAGATAGCTGTTGAGAAGCAGGGAAGGATCAGTAATTGCGCAAATGATTAAGTATCGGTCGTGGTTGTAGAAACTCACTTGGTGAATAGTAGTTGATGGCATTAATACCGCTAGAGATAAAAACAACAAAATGAAATGTTAGTTTGGAGAATCAAGGAAGGAACAAACAGCCTCTCCTGCTTGAGACTCACGTTCCGTTTTGCCACACAAACATGCTGGTAGCAATACCCAGTCTGATAAGGAGCTTCTTGGTTGTGAAGACTTCTCTGAAGGGACCGAAGAAACCAGCGCCAGCCATAGATCGTTCGTGTTCGAGAGCGTTCTCGGTGGTGTTATACTGCCTCTGGATGTATGGGTGTTCCTCTGGGAGGTTTCTGATCCAGCACAAATTCTTCATCGCCTGCTCGTTGGCGCCGCGAGATTGGAGCCATCTGGGAGATTCAACCATGAAGAAGGTACCGATGAACAACATGCCTCCTGGAATGAGCTGCACAGCAAAAGGGATGATCCATTGCTTGTGCGAGGAAGGAACGTGCAAGTTGATACCGCTGCGAATAGAAGGAAGGGGGTGAAAGTTAGCCACAAATACCTGGGGCTTTGAAGATCAAGGGAGGGTAGAAAGACGTACTAGTTGATCCAGAAACCAACAATACCACCAAACTGCCAGCCGAGCTCGTAAAGGCCAACAAGACGACCTCTGATTCTAGCTGGAGCAATTTCAGAGATGTAGCATGGGGTCAAGTTGGAAGCAGCGCCAATACCGAGACCGGCGAGGATTCTACCACCGTAAATGAGACCAAGTCCTCTCTGCGCGTTGGCACCAAGCATGAGACCAGATCCAAGGACTGAGAGGGAATAAATGAGCAGTTAGTGCATGTACTCTCCACAGTCCGAAATGAGAGAAACTCACTGAAGACGGCAGCAGCAGCCATCAGTCCGTACTTTCTACCAGCATAGTAACCAAGTGGGTAACCCCAGAGTGCTCCGAAGAAGCACCCAGCTTGGTATGTGGAGACGATGTTGGCAGACAGGAAGTTAAAGGTGGCAGTGTTGGCTTTGAGAAGACCGAACTCCTCTTTGAAGGAGTGCAGCGACAGTGTGGTACCAATGAAAGCGCTATCGTAACCGATCATAACCTGTATGAAAGATATTCGAAGATGAAGAACGAAGAAAAAAAGATTTGGAGTCAGTGGCACTGCTGGACGCGGAAGTAAACAAACGACTTGAATAATTTTTTTTCTGTATTATACTCACAGCAGCAAAGGCAGCAATGGAAGCACAGAAGTAGACCCTCCAGTTGTAGATCTCATTTGGAGTCTCAGTCTCTTCGATCCACTCGTTGGACTTCTCGTTCACAGCGACCATTATCAAGGAAGGTTCTGCTGTGGAAGGGGAGTGTAGATGTGATGTGTTGTTTTGGTTTGTGTAAGCAGTTGTTGTTGAGTCCTGCAATTAATAGATAGAGTCGGGCTCTTGGTCTTGGTTGGTTGTTGAGGTGTTTGTGAAAAAAAGGGGGACAAGAAGAGCGAAAGATAGGGAGCCTTTTATACAGTTTCTGGTTGGGTCGATTTGCTAGCGGTGAAACTGGACCCAAGCAAAAGTTAGCTCATGCCGCTCCAAAGCAAGGGTGCCCCGGAAAAACAATGCTTCTTTTCCCTCCTTGGTGTTACTGGAGCAAGGCGTGGGAGCGCAGGGCCGTGGTGGCGTCGAAAGCCGAGGCTTGGTAAAGACTGGGGAACTCCAGTTCCCCAGCCCAAAATAGTCGCGGAGAAAAAGCCCAGCTTTGAGCCTGGTGTTGGCAGACGGTTCAGGTCAGATGTCCGCGAGATCGGACTTGGGCCAAGGAAGCGTGTTTTGACAGCAGGTCAGGGGGACAAAGTGACTTTATTTTTGTTTTCGAGAAGAAGGCGACTCGTTGCACTCCCCCATCAATATTTTCCCAGATATTCTCTTGCCATCCTTTGTGTCCACTACCGCTCCTTGGCACCATCTTAAGCTGGGGCTCAAAATAGGAGGCGAGCACAGTCTGGAGAAAACCTGTTCCTCGGTCTCACTCCAGAGCCGCATCTCGAATTGACTCTGTGCTACTTCCTCCCCTTGGAGACTGGACCTGCAGATCTTTTGTGACAAGCATCGCTTTCGTTACCAGACGTCTATGGACTCTTTTGCCTTTGGTCTACCTCTTTTAGCCATCGCGCATCTTTTATTTACTGTTGACTACTCTCCTTTGGGCGAGCGCTCCCATTGATCCCGTCGAGGAATTCTAAATCCTCAAAGGAAGAACCCAGAGCTTACTTATGATGAATGACGGGAGAGAGGGAGAAGGTTGTTATTGAGAAACTGACGCAGAAGAGGACATTTCCCCATCCATGAGAAAGGATGTGAAGGGAGGTAAGGATCTATGTCGAACATATGTACGGGGGACGATGGAAGTAAAGGTTGTGGTGCTTGTTGAAGGTGAATGAGGCCGTCTACCAACCGAATCGAAGTTGTTCCCTCGAGAACTGGGGCGGCTTCCAATCTAGTTTGCTGGGATCGATTCTTCGACGCTGCTTGTTCTTTGATTTCGTGTATTGCTCAACGATACCGTCCGTAAGGCAAATGATATGTCCGTTTTTGTACCATCGAATCATTGAGTTAGCTTGACATCTAAGATCAAAAGCGCAATAAGCAGGCGAAATCAACACTCGACCATGGGCACTGAAGATGAGACAAATCACTCACGTGTGCATCACATCTGCCGCAGTGAAAGCAGTTCGATTCGCAATTTCTTCTACCGTCACTTCGTCTTCCTTCATCTCAAGCAGCAGACCAACGATGACCTCCGTCCAGTACGCTCTGTAACTCAACAGCCCCAAATCCGACAACGGCTTCTCCGGACTGCCCAACTTGTTCTCTCTCTTACTCAGCTCATATGAAAACTCAATGAGGAGTTTTCCGTAGCTCTTCTTCTGGTGCTGAGGCAGAGTCAGAATACACGCGACGTTGTAGCCTTCAGGTGATTCCTTTTCCTTAGAGAAGTAACCAATCAAGTGGCATCCTGTACTGTCTCGAAGAGCCATGCAGTAGTACAAGAAAGGGTCGACATCGTAGTAGAGTGTTTTGTGGTCCAAGAAGCATTTCGAGAGGAGACAGAGGTTTCGACACCATGTTTTTTGCTTCTTCCCATCGATTTCGTAGAAGGAGCTAACGGGATTTAAAGCATGGTAGTAAGTCAGACAGTTAAACGTGATCCATTTAGAAGGCACTTACATGTCCTCGTGACGATATATCTCATTTCCAGGCGGGTGCATCATGCCACACTTTGTTCTATGCCTGCTCAGCATCTTCGGTGATGGCCAGTAACTCAGACACATCTCACAGATGTACAGCATCGGCAGACCAGCATACTCTGTCGGATAAGGACTAAAGTACCAAGGTTCAACCTCATACGCTCCCATGCTGATTTTGTTGAGATTCTTGACTCTAGAGACCTCTGAGTGAGACTGAGTCATCGAACCGCTTGTTCTGAGTTTCTCAATCTCTTTTGATTTCGAAAATGTTCCTCCCGGTGTCATAGGACCGTCCGGTGGACCAGGAGTAGATGGCGCCTCGTCGACGTCGAGCTTAAAGTCCATTTGGGAGCCATCGTCAGAGCCTTCGCCGGACGCATTCTGTCCCTTCTTTTTATTGAGTGACGCTGATGATGATTGACGAGCTAGTGATGCACCTGCTTTGGTAGCAACTTTTCGCAAGCTGTCGCCAGATTTACTAACTGTCGGTGTTGCTCTGGAGGGTGTTGACGCACCGCCTGTCTTTGTTTTGACTGTCGGTGGTTTGGGGTGTTCCATTTCCTTCGTCAGGACCAATCTTCCTCCTGGAACCCACTCGTCCAATCTCTTGTTAAACTCAACATAGTGGACGTAGAACTCCAAGTGGTCGCCTGCTCTTGGTGGGGGGTCTGATTTGGAAGGAGTTGGCGCAAATCGTGATTTTTGGAACGGTCGAATGGACAGGACTTCTGCTTTACGCTCTTCTACTTGGCCGGAGGGAAGGGGCTTCTGCACGAAGATTTTACATCCTACAGCGACACTCTGGAGAAGTTCAGATGAGTTGTCCGTCAGACAGTGAACAACAGACTAATTGCTGACAGACAACAAAGCTCACCTCGATGTCGTAGTCGCCTGGTAAAGACACAACCGGTGCTACAGACCCTTCCCTAGAAGGGCTCGACGGTTGTGAGACCATAATCTGCCGAGAAGAGGTAAAAGCAGTCCAATGGCGGTTGGTGAACCAAGCGAAATACGGGTCGACCCTGTTAATTCAGTTATGAAGGTGCTCCGTCTACAAAAGCAGCCTTAAACGAACAACAGTCCTCGAGGCACTACCTTACGTGAAAGTAAGGCGGTTTCAGACAGTAATCCGGATGGATTGACCTTCAGAAGGGACTTCGCTGGACGAACCTATGCTTTCCGTCGTAACTTTTGAACCAATAATCGAAATGGCGCCGTTCGACTTCGAGAGGGGTACTTAGGATGAATTAAGGTACTTCAGTGGAGGCTTGGTACGTGATTTGAGGTGGGTGTTGGGGCAAATTGGCAAGGAAGCGACTCATCGCGAAGCAAGAGCTGGAAAATATTTGCCACTCGACAGACCCCTCTCTTCGCCATCGCAGGCTTTGAAGTGTGAACTGTTGTCAGTCATTCGAGTAGGGACCAAATCAATTCAAGCATATCAATAGGCAGAAGGTCTCCCTCTCACCATGCTTCCATCGACCAAGACTGCTCTTGCTGTAGCACTGGCGGCTGCCTCAGCAGTAAACGCCTTCTACTTGCCAGGTCAGTGCTGCACCTTGCCCAGGATATCTGCTTCGTATGGGTACAAATAGCTGACATGCATTTTCTGACCCTTGAACAGGAACTGTACGTTGATATTAGTCGCTTTTGTATCTCCAGATGAACTCAAGCCTACTGACTGACTGGATTCCATTCTGTACAACGGTTACTTCACAATCCTTTCTCTGCCCTGGATCACCATCGTATCGCGATATCAACGCGTCTTATCTAGGCTCCCAGAGACTATCTCCCTGATGAGAAAGTGGAGATGTTCGCAAACTCTCTGACCCCAATACTGAATTCGAAACTAGTACGTTCAAAGCACCAGCTGGCATCTCCTTCCGCTTGCTGTGTTTCAAGTCGGTCAGGATATCTGACTTCTTGCCTTCTTTGAATATGTCATAGAAATCCATGATCTCTTGTACAAATCTACTTTTCATTTGCATGGGTTGTCACGTTTTTGAAGCTGACAACTTTGGTCTCTTCGTGCCTTCTGTAGACGACTATTACAACCCCAAGTTCCATTTCTGTCAACCTGATGGCGGCCCAAAGAAACAGCCGGAGAGCTTGGGTTCCATTCTGTTTGGAGATCGTATCTTCAATACTCCTTTCGAGGTTAGTTTACCCAAATGAATAGCGTCGCTGCTTGCTCAGCTCGGAAGCTGACTAGCGTGGTCAACTCCAGATCAATATGCTCCAAAATACATCTTGCCAGCTTCTCTGTGGCTCTGTGATGCCTGCAGAAGATGCATTCTTCGTCAACCAGCTAATCAAAGAGGACTACGGTTACAATTTCCTCTCAGATCGTTTACCCGCAGCAGAAATTAAAGTAGACGAACGAACAGGAGACCAATTCTACGATATTGGAGGTGAGTGGACATCTTGTGAAAGTTCACCCACACTGTGCCTCACTCTTATTCTGCTGGCTAGGTGTTAATCTTGGAGACGATGATAATTTCACGGACATTCCAGCCATCAACAATCACTTGGATATTTTCTTCAAGTAAGCGGATTTCTTGTTCTTGATTTGATATGCTACTTGAGCTTACGGTATTATTTCCCTTTCATCGTATAGATACCACTCCAGAGACGGAATACATTACAGAGTTGTTGGCGTCTTGGTCTATCCCTATTCAAAAGCCTCACACACCGAAGGATCAACAGCGCCAAACTGTGACGCTATCTCACCACAACACTTGTCTGAAACTGAAGGAGCCGAAACTAACTTGTACTACACCTACACTGTCTCATGGCTCCCATCCGACATTCCTTGGGGTCTCAGATGGGATAACTACCTTCATGTCTTTGATCCAAGAATACACTGGTTCTCTCTTGTCAACTCCTTGGTCATTGTCATCTTCCTTTGCGTTATGGTCAGCATGATTCTCTTCAGAACTGTTACAAAGGACATTTCCAGATACAATGCTATCGATCTCAGTGAGGACGTTCAAGAGGTGAGCCCTCCCAATATTTGCCTCATCGATATTTTTCCTTGCTCAGTTGAGTTGATTTAATCATTTTCAGGATTGGGGCTGGAAACTCTGTCACGGTGAGGTCTTCAGGCCACCTCCCCACCCAATGCTTCTCTCAGTGATGGTTGGTACCGGTTCCCAGCTAGGAGCCATGGCTGCTGTGACTCTCGGTAAGTAGTAGTTGAATCCCACTGTCAATATAAATCATAGACAGAATCTGACTCGGGTTTGTCGGTAACGCAGTCTTCGCTCTTCTTGGTTTTCTCTCCCCTTCAAACCGTGGATCTTTGGCGACCGTCATGCTGATCGGCTGGACTCTTTTCGGGTTCATTGCTGGTTACGTCGCAACTCGTGTGTTTGCCAGTATGAATGGCACTGATTTCAGACGTCTTGGTTTTGTGACCGCGACCTTGTTCCCCACGTGAGTCTTTCGCTGGCTTGCATCTGTCCGCTCTTCTAAAAAATAAAAAATTGGCGCTGTTTTCTTTCTAGGTTGATCTTCGTTGTCATTTTCCTTCTCGACTTGTTCCTTGTCGGAGCTGGATCCTCCGGCGCAGTTCCTTTCGGTACCATCCTCGCCGTCGTCCTTCTTTGGTTCCTCATATCTGCACCTCTGAACTTCGCCGGAACTTACCTTGGTATCAAACACGGAGGTTTTGAGCACCCGACCAGAGTCAACCAGATCCCACGTCAAATTCCCCCTTCCCCAACCTACCTGAAAAAATGGGTATGTGTGTCAACTTCTCCTCAAAGCGCTTTGACGTTGACGCTTCAATATTCTTATGATAGCCATCTGCTATGCTGGCAGGAATCCTTCCATTTGGTGCTGCTTTTGTGGAGTTGTTCTTCGTACTTTCCTCCCTTTTCGGTTCTAAAGCATACTATGGTGAGAATTCGCTTTTGGTCCAGGCGCTTCATGAGACCTGACTAACGGTGTTGGCGGTTGTGAAGCCTTCGGGTTCTTGTTCTTGACCTTCATCGTTGTGGTCATCACCACTGCCACGGTCACCGTTCTCTTCACCTGTGAGCTTAATCTCGTCACTGAATGGTGAACACGCGCGCTGACTTTTAAATTCTCTACAGACTTCATCCTCTGCGCTGAGGAGTACAGATGGCACTGGAGGTCATTTACCACTGGAGGTGGAAGTGCTCTGTGGTTGTTGGTAAGTGCCCATCTCACTCCCTCCCTCCCTCAGTCCTCACTCCTTACCGCCTCGTGTCACCTAGCTCTACGGAATCTTCTATTGGGTCTCTAGGCTCTCTCTAGACTCGTTTGCCAGCATTGTTCTGTACATCGGTTACCTGTAAGTGGTGCCTTCTTCTCCTCCATTTTCATCAAGCATCTGACAGGACTGCCCCCAGCCTTCTGCTCGCGTTAGCAGATTTCTTATTGACAGGTGCAATCGGATTCATCGCTAGTTACTTCGCGATCCGAAGATTGTACGCGGCTATTCGAGTAGACTAGAAATGGGATGCTGGGTCAGACTAAGGTTGCGAAGGGCAATGATGGATAAGTAGCGTAGTATCGATACCCCAACGGATACGTTATCATAAAATTCTCTATCTAACCTTGCGTATTTACAAAGAAAACAGGGCGACCTAGAACAATCGTACGGGCTAAGGTGGTGCAAATGGGTAGGTAATGCATGGATTGTGCTATGCGAAGAAGTGTCTGCAGGGTTCAATGCTAATGCAAATGTTGAGCAGAGGAAATGCAAAAGGAAGGGAAAGGATCGTATAAAGCGTAATAGAAACATGCAAAAAGTCTTATGTGGTGCAAGAATGGAAGATGTGCTAGAGGTAAAGTGTGCTGTAATCAAAAGGCAAGAAACAACAACTCTGGGCTAGTCTAGAGTCTTCTAGCGTGAACACCTGCTCTAGCAAGAATGCTGGTACTTCGTTTCATGACGGGTGGTTCTCCGCTTCTAGGAGCGCAAGAAGCAATGGCAATTTCATCCGAATCGAGTCCTTCTCGTTCTAGGAGATCGATTCTGTAACCTCTGGTAGTTGGATTGAGTGGGGGAGGGATATTTTCGAAGTTGCTTGTGGTCCCAATTGTGGTGTTGTATTTAAAGTTGGCGCTCGACATGTGGTGATATGACTGGCTCCGAACATGTTGCAAATAAGTTGGATTGCCCAGCTCAGTTAACTGTTGTTGTCGATGAGAATCGTCTGTATTGAATGAAGAAGTTGATATTGGTGCGGAATCGAAGTTGTTCAAGGTGGCTTTGTTAGAAGGGGATAGAGGTGAGGGTGTGATGAAGCGTGAGGCAGTCGGTGTTGAGGGCGTATTATGAGAAGAAGACAATACCGAGTTTCCAGTGTGTTGGAGGCCACCACTGACTCCTCTCTTGTCCTTCGGGAGACAAGAGAAGCAGGAGAGACACCAGACTCCTCCTTCCCTGTCAATTCTACAACCAGAATCCAATAGTTTACCACAGCCTTTCTTCCTCACTTCACTTCCTTTACCTGCACCTCCGCCACACTGAAGGCATCGCTTATGCCACTTTGAAGTTGATATACCGACTGGACCGTTGGTGGTGTTGGTGTCCATGATGGCCACTGGTTTGCCGCATCCTGGACAAGATAGGTTTTTGGAGTAGCGAGCGAGACCAAATGAGGAAGCTGAAGGTAAGAATGCACTGGCTGATTTTGGTTGTGATTGCTGGCTGAATGGTGTGACAGCGATCCTGGTGTTGATGCGAAGGTCGACAGATTGGTATCGGCGCTATAAGCGACGACATAGTGGCAGAAGTTATCAATTGAAGGTAAAATGAAAGTACGAGAGTACGAGTACTAGAGAAAACTTACGTGACTTGCTGGGCTATTCTTCTGACGGACTGGCGTTGTCTCTGGAATAGAAGTGACTTTCGACATATCGAACTTCCGAGACGCGACGAAGCTCTTCTTCTCCGAAGCGAATTGCCCAAAGCCAGCGTTGGAATTGACAACAATCTTTTCATCTTGGTCGCCAGATTGAAATTGACCAGGTTGATTTGGCTCTCCTACAAAACTGTTGTCTGCAGCAACCTCTCCGAGCAATTTGTCTAGGTCCTCTTCAACCGACGAGTTAGTTGGTATAGTTGAAAAAGTAGAAATGCTAGAGGAGCTGGTTGCCCATACTGGTCTGGTGATTGACGATGATGAGGTTGAAGACGCGATTGCCATCCAGGAGGGCGAGCGCGTCATTGCTTGCGAGGTCGTTGGAGTTGATAACCGAGACCATTGTGGAAGGGTGTTCCTGGGACTGGAAGTAGCGGTTTCTGAAACTGAGTGTGACCTCAATGAAAGGTTCAGAGGTAAGACTGAGGATGGCGCGACGGAGTTAGATGGGGCTGTTGATGCGAATGATGGTGGTGAAGTAAATTGTAGCGACTGCGATGGTAAGTTCGGGAGAGGCTTCTTTCTGTCCGCACTATCCGCAAACGACAGCTTCTCGTTGATGGTCGGTTTAGTGTTGAGACTTGGGCTGCCTCTCCCCATTTGTATTCTTAAATCCAGTTCTTGGAGAGCCGAAATCGGCTTGGTTCTAGTTCTGGAGGAAAGGGTGCCGCCCCTCTCTGCCGGATGCATTCCACCAAGATTGCTGAGTTGAGAGGGGGAGAGATGATGGATAGTTTGTGGTTGTGTTCGAAGTACAGATGGTGGTAAATCATAACATTTGATACAAGCTGGTTTCGAGTTTGGATAGAGAAGGATGTCTTCTGGGTTCACCAAAGGAGCACCACAGACTGGAAATGTAAACAACCACGTCAGTACCACAAACAGGCGACAATGTCTGAAAGGCGATTAATCCCTGCTCACATTGACAGTCAAAGCAGCTCTTATGCCACACCATATTTCTGACCTTGATGTATGGTCCATCTAAAGCAATCAATCCAGAAACTGTTTTCCCACATTTCTCACATTCCCCCTTCTTTGTTTCCAGCAGAAAGCAACATTGGCATTGAAAGCTCCCAGCTTCCTCCTTTCCTTTGATGGGGTAAACCGGCTCTTTGAGTCTGAACGGAATCTGGCACTTGAAACAAGCCGAAAGACTTGCGGCTGTCGGCCTCAGGATGTTACCCACGATTCGCTGCATGGAGTTATTTGAAGCGGTCGATGAAGTTGACGAAGAGCGTTGAAGCTGAGAAAGAAGAGGAGCCAAAATTTCGCCATCGGTTTGTGGGTTCACCAAAAGTTTTGAAACTGTGACATTTGGGTGCTGCTGAAGCTTAGTAGCAGGTGTGGGGGTTGAAGTTGAGGTAGACGATGCTGACAGTTTAGGTGCAGTTGGGCTATTGGATTTAGAAGGAGGTGTAGCATACCTATTTATTCCAAGAGAAGAGTGGTGTGTCGAAGGGGTATGAAGAAAAATAAATTTAAGAACGGAGGTTGCAGGTAGAACGCAGACGAGGTAGAACAAGATCACTCACTTCTTCTTCCACGCATCGGTCTTTGTATCACTGGCCAGCTTCAGGCCGCTCTTGGGGGTCATATCTCCTTCTATACCACCAAAGTAGCCAAAGCAGAGAAGGGAAAAAAGAAAAACGAGGCTCGTGAGCATGTGAAACGAGCTAGTGAAATAAATTGTCGACTGGGGTCGTACCACCAGACAGGGAAGAATAGCAGGACGAGCACTTGGAGGGAGCTGGATTCTCTCTGACGAGCTCTCCACAGTGATGGCAGATCATCTTCCCATATAATTGAGCTGTGGTTGGCCCTTTAAGTTACTGGTCGAGGCGATTGCTTTTCAATACCCCCCGTGGCAACATCATTTCGTTCCTACTCTCGCCTATGCAGGTCTATGCCTTCTCTGTGAGGAATCGCAGCTAGTGAGTAACCCAAGCTTCTTGCTGTGGGAAGAGGGCGCAAGGTAGGTATGCAGGAGACCGACAAGTCACCTCTTGACTCAACTAAGAAAATACAACGACATAATCTAGACGGCACAGGTTGGAGCTTCAATAGTTCACGGCGGGATGGAAAGATCCGACAGATCCTTTTAGGTCCACCAAGTAGAACCAAGCTCTATAATCTGAACCTTTTCCGCAAGGGGCCATCGTCGTCTTCCTCATCTTGTTCGTAATGTTCCGTACCATCTCCCTCATCCTCGTCTCCGTTTGGATTGAAAGGAAAAAGCTTGTCGCACAGCGTCCGAGAGAGTTTGATGTTGCCTGCACAAGCTGAAAAGTGCACCAATGCGTCAGCCGTTAATCTCAAAGAGAAGACCATATGTGGATCGAAGAGAATAGTTGATGCATGTAGCCTTACCAGATTTCAAAAGAGCCTTGATATCCTCGGCCTCCATGAAGTCGATCCCTTCTTTGAGCTGTCTTCCCGAGACATGCCTTCCTTTTACACAACCCAGAGCGTTTCTGCTCGAGCTTCCACAGCAAGAGTACTCGAACGCATCAGGGAAAGCAGCAGCAGTGAACTTCTTTCTGTCCTACGAAAGAGATAAAAGCCACGCGAGAGATACAAGATCAATCGCTTGTGAGAGCTTAGCAGTGAGGGACAAAGGTAAGAACTTACAAACTTCTGGGCTTCACATGCACACATGTAATCTTTTGGCGAAGCAACAGCTTCAAGTGTTCCTGGGTGATACCTACATTCGATAGGGGAGAGGGGTTGGTTTGTTAGCGTCGCCTCAGCTAGTCAGAAATCGCAAAGGCACAACGGCTTACCTGCAGCAAAGGGTGGCTTTCTTCTTCTTCTTCTTCTTTTTCTTCTTCCCTTTCCGCCCGGAGCTGTCTCTACCGGAGAGATCGCAGTCCGAGCCACTGATGTCTTCATCCTCATCGCTATCCTCACTGTAGTCTTCACTATCTTCATCGTTATCGCTTTCCTCTTCTTCCGACCCATCGAATAATCCCTCCCGCCAGTCATTTTCATCGGGAGAGAATTTCTTCAGGCATTTCAAGCATGGTATAGGCGTGTTAGCTGGCTTGGGGAGGAAGAGCTGCCGAGATGTCGAACTTGATGAGTTGACAAAGAGCTGATTCGCATCAGATCTCATGGTCGTGTTGAATCCACGCTTACTGTTTCGTTTCATTGCTGATGAAGATGGGTTGAGGAAGAATTCCGACTTCGGTGAGGTGTCCGTTTTGCTAGCGAAATATGAAACAGTAGGTATTGTTAGTCGCGTCACACCCATCGTCACGGAAGTCAACAGAGAACGTACAGCTTGCCAGTTTTTCCATCCCTCGAATTAATCAGTTGGAAAAGTTCCGTTTCAGAAAGGAGGGTTAAGCCGATGTTGCGAGCTTTTTTCATCTTGGAAGGAGCGGCATCTTCGCCGATTACGAGGAACGAGGTGAACACTGTGGGACTGGTCGTGACGCGGCTGGAAGCATAACCATACTACTTTCAGTACACTACTTATGTGTCAGAAATGTCTAACAAGCTCTCACCCTCCGAATTTTTTGACCTGAAGGAACGCGAAGTTCGAGGTCAGACAAGGAGGAACGAGAAGGGGAGGGGGAGGTTCAAGCAGTTAAGATTCCAAACATTACTAACCAACGCAACAGCCTCTTCTCTCATGAGAGTCTCGAGCTCTCCAGTGAATACAAAGTTGAGGCCAGCAAGGCAGTTTGAGTCTCCGGCAGGCAGATACTTGACCTTGGTGCTCGAGCCAAAAAGCAACCTCGAGCTTACATTTGAGTAGGACGAATGAGTTGACTTCGTTGGTGAGATGGACATCTTGCACCTCCCTTGTCGAGATCGTGCTGGTGCTTTCACCCAGGGAGGTGATTGTTGGAGGACAAAGCACGAAAGTCTTCGAAGAACCGGACGCGTAAACGACGCTCGGTGTTTCAGCTGGTCAGTATCTTTCATAATTTTCATTAGAAGATGAAAGGTTGAGGACATGTGTTACATTTCATACTGTTGCATCTACACTACAAAATGCAAGCCATTCCGACGTTCAATCCCTTCCCCAAGGGGGGGTGGTACAACGTGCACATGCGCACAAAGGGAACGTGTTGGAGGTAGAGGCCAGGAGGCGTGCCTTCCTCCTTAACAACAATTCACTTCCTTCATCCCTTCTGTTTGCATATTCCCAGTGAGGGCAACATCAATGACTACTTGAGGAGACTCGCGATGCCTAAAGACTGTCCACATCAACACCTCTTCTTCGATCTCACTATTTCAACGAGTGAATAGTACTTACACCCAGTGTCCAGTACCAAGTACAATCCCCACTTTGGTCCTCGGGAAGGTGTTCTTCAGCGATTGCGCTCGTTCGAGGTTGATCGCGCTGAAGGTCTCTCCGCCGAGAATCACCACGTCGAGGGCTTCGGAGCCTTCGGGGATGCGCTTGGTGAATGTCCAAGGCCTGTTGACCTGTAGAATTAAAGGGGAGGTACACAGCATGTCAGTCATCTCTTTTTAAAAAATCAGATGGCACTGTTGTTTCCAGGGTATGATGACAGCCACGAGGAAGAAGGAAGCATTGGAACATTGGTACGCACTGTACAGGTACTCTTCACCACTTCCTCAGAGCAACATTTCAACGCATTCAGTTCACACTGCGCATCCTTCAGAGTCCACTTGGGATGTGCGACGAGGAGCTGTTGCTCGGTCCTGTCGGCAGCAGCGAGCTCTTGACATTCCTCTTCGATAGAGTCATCGAGGGTCTGATCACTGAGCTCTAAAGGTGTATCAATGAGGACCAAGCGGGCTGACGGTTGGAACGTGAGTGTCGGAAGGAGCGCTGTTGTGACAGGCCCGCCTGCAGCACGGGAGGTGGGGATGGAGCGAGCTGGTGAGTAACAACCTAAAACGACATAGAGCCAGCCAGTGAAAATAATAATAACAACATAACATACCTAGGCTATGGGCAACGACGAGGTCCAAAGATCCCAGTTCAGCAATGATCGGTTGCAAGTCTCTCGCGTAATTCTCCAGCGTGTAGCTGTCCAGTTTATTACCTCTCCCATGGCCAGCCAGATCTGGAGCGACACAGTAGTAGCCTGTTCCAACCAGGAAACATCAGTCAGCAAGCTATCCACTATCGGGCTTCTCAGAAACTCATGCCTGGGAACTCGTACGGACCTTCAGCAACGAGGCCCTCTGCCAGCCGCCAGAAGCATTCGCCAGTGGATGCCAATCCATGGATCAAGAGTGCCCGTTTTGCAGCTGTCTTTGGATCTCCCCATCTGGAAGCAGCATGGAGCTCATTGGACATCGTTCTGGGATGGACGAAGGGGGTTCCGTCAGGTCCACTCTGGTATTAAATACGCTGGACTCACGCCTGACAGGATTTTTGTTCAGCAAGACTCACGGCTGATTTCCGCAAACTTAGTGCCCCCTCCCCTTTGCCCTTTTTTTCTTCTTCTTCTTTCGAGAACATCAAAGATATCCTCTCTAGTCAATTGGGGGAGAAGATGGTCAAGTTTAGGCGCATATGTTATTTCTCATTGTACCGTCGCATTCTTTGACCAACCTGGTCGCCTGATGATACGTTGTGACGTGACCTTCTCTCCTCCTTTCTTCTTTGGCAGCAGATTGAAGAACATACTGTCTTCAAGACCTTCTCAATGGTGTATACGACCAGCTACTCAATGGATATGAATTGATGCAGCTTGAAACCTCTCATGCGGAAGGGGTGGACGCACCCGCCCCTTCCGCCTGTTATTGTTCGCTCCCTTGCTCTTCCCCTTGCAAGGCCAGCTTCCACCCGTGAAAACCCAAACTTTGAATTATATGAATATATATATATATATATCGCATCGAAACTGATCGACCCCCCAAAAAAGCGGAACGATCTCTTGGTTGAGCACTGGAGAGTCAAGCCGCATCTCTGCGGCCTACTCGGAAGACCGATCCCTCTCGTGCCACTGCCGAAAGAGTCTGTGTGGATGTGTCTCAGGGCGTGGCAGACATTGAATAGAGTTTCGCATAATAGGTTTTGCGAAAGAGAGCTGGCTGGGTGCCGCAGTCCATTATGGCTAGCGTCGAACACACCCTCCGGCCCACACATTGCAGGCACGACGACTGCAGCCAAGGGGCGCCAAAGGTAAAATAAATGAAATAAAGCTGCAACAATATACTCAAAGGGGTCTAGCATCCGTCTTGCTCAACACTCTTCGCAGCCTCCAAAGTTTGGGAATACAGCCAAGACTAACTCGAATCAACGATCAGCTGTTTCACAATTGGACTAGTTCGAGTAAACAAACGGATCAGTCAACTGGATTGGGCCGTGCTGGAGGATGTCGAGCCGACCGGGCACGCTAGAGCTGGTACATACCCTCCCACTGTCGCCCATGTTTGCAGAAGAGCATCCCCAGGTGAGTAATCTGCAAAGAAATTTCGCCCAGATAAATTGCCTGGCGATCGGCGCGCTGCCAAAGGATCACCCCCCACTTGTGAGACTGACTGTTTGTCACCCGCCCGCCCTTCTTCGCTTTTCTTCTTTCTCGTTCTCTCTCTCTCTCTCTCTCTACGGCTCCCTGTGTCTCCATCATCATCATCATCAGAATCAGACGATGGCCGAACCCCAACCCACCACCCAGCCCC
>MVAQ01000151.1:0-52988 GCA_014825775.1 Krasilnikovozyma curviuscula | reverse complement strand
AATATCTGCCTGCTCGCGTTGATATTCTTGCTTTTCCGTCTATTTTTTCCTCGTTGCTTACGTAAATGCTCTCAGGGAATCTTCCTGTGTTCCGCCACGAACCGACCACGTTGAAACCTGTAAAAGATCACCACCTTGGTCATCTTGGAAGCTTAGCTCTTTGTAATCAAAGGAAGATTAAGGCAAGTCCGTGGAGATGTCGAGTTTGATGACTGAAGTCGGTGGAGGCCGCGTGCTAGGGCCGCAGCGTAAAAGAGACGGAGGACGTCTCAAGTTTGGGCGGAACTGTCTTCCTCTCACATTCACCAACTCTCTCTCAAATACCGACTCTCACCTGCTCTAACTCCATCTCTCTCGGTTGCTCTTTTCAACCATGTCCGTCTACAAGAAATCTGTTGCAGGTTCGTCTTAAGGTCGCGTTGGTCTCTCTCGACTGTTTTCTGAATGTGTCCCTGATCGATTTCACTTTTGCAGTCACTGGTGTAAGTAGCTGCAGTTTGAAGTCTGCAGTATGAAGCTCGAGACCACGGGTGTCTCTGTCTACGCATATTCTGACTGTTGTGCTTTGCTTTGTGGCTTTCCGGTCCTTCCATGTACTGAATGGCATCAGGCTGCTAGAGGATTGGGCTTCGAACTCGTCAACCAGTACTCTCAGGATCCATCTACGCTGGTGTTTGCGCTTGTCCGAGATATCAAGGCCGCTACCGCTGTCGAGCAGCTCAACCGATCGAACGTGAAGCTCATCGCGTTTGATATCGTTGATCTCAGCAGTATCAAGGTGAGGCGGGTCTTGCGCGATTCATTTCTGAGCGGGTTGATGATTTGATGGTACAGAGACTTATACTTCTGATTTCTATTCTTCTGCTTTCCTGTGACTCACAGACTGGTGCCGAAGAAGTCGGAAAACTCTCTGGTGGAAAGTTGGATATCCTCATCAAGTGAGTAGGCTCTCACCTGCCGACTGATGCAACCCTCGGACGACTCAGGCCTGACATGATACTGACATGATATATGATGGCTGCCTCTTCCAGCAATGCTGGAGTCAACAATGGACCGGTCAAGCTGATTGACGAGAAGATAGATGCGCTTCGAAGCTTGATGGATATCAATGTCTTTGGTCCCATCGCGGCTGTCCAGAGCCTCCTCCCTTACCTGCGTGCTGGAAAAGAAAAGAAGATCATCACATACAGCTCTGGTCTTGGCTCGAACGAGTGAGTGTTGCGGCAATGCTTTGTGTTGTGGCCTTGGGATGTCCAACCAATCGTCTTGTACTGTCGCTGTAGGTTCCTGATGAGCAAGGACAACATCTTCCCGTCTGCTGGTGCTTACAACCTCTCCAAGGTGAGACCCAGCTTCTGCATTTTCTCCTTCCTTTTTCCCTTTCTTTCTTTTCATCCTTCTGTTCGCTTTTGGACGCACAAACTGACGACTGGACGCAATAGGGAGCCAACGTCATGACCAATACAATCTTGGCCGTCGAACTCAAGGAAGAAGGATTCATCGCTTTGGCATGGTCGCCAGGTTGGGTGTCAAGCGACATGGGAAATCGGAGTATCCCAGAAGGAGTGAGTCATCACGCTACACCAGTGTCTTCTGCTGCTTGCGATGGCCGCTGACATGTGTGCGATCGTGTTGTTCAGAGCGGAGTAGTCCCACCACTCAATCCAACCCAGAGCGTGAGCGCTCTTATTGGCAAAATTGACACCTTGACGGCCGAGGATAGTGGAAAGCTCTTTGGTGTGTTCGAACCTAACGGACCAGTGGTTCCAATCCCATACTAGATGGCGCTGATTGATCAGTGGCCGAGCTCGTTGCCGCCGGACCACGACGGTACTCTGTAGCTTCACTTATAGAAACTAGACTTGACCCAAAAACTCGTCACAGATGCGGCAGCCCGCAAGACTAGATAGCGTTGAAGATCAACCCCAAAGCGCCTGTCATGTCACCCAGAACGATAGCGAACTGAGAGATCGAGAGCATTATCTGTCCAGTCCTTGAGACGCCTGCTGTTTTCAAAGTAGTCCTTCCTACTGGGGACCCTGTTCTCCCGCAAAGAAGAGAATTGGTGATGATTAGTGATGTCCTCCTGCCCTTCCACACCGCGGACTTCAACCCAACGCTCAATAAGGATGGAAAGCTCTTTGTAAGGAAGGCATTGTGCATAGGTATCTAGATGGCTTCTGAGTATGTACTGGGGAGATGATAGACCGGATCTTTTCGCCTTGAAGGTCCTGCTTGGCTGACATTCCTCATTGTTTGTAGACGAACCTGCGGGTCTTGAAAGGGAAATGGAAAGGAAAGAAAGCAGAAGCTTAGGTTAAGCCAAATGTTCGGAGGTGAATTCGGGTGGCGTCTGGGTTAAGAACAAATTGTATAGAACCTACAAAGCTCCTACTGCCGAGGGTGTGTGGTGCGCGCGCCTTGAGATACGAAGGACAGGATGAATTACCTTTGTTTTTCTTGACGGCTCTGTCTCAGAAGGGAGCCATTCGGCAGTACGAGCTATCTATTCATGTATTGGGTTTCCTTGCAACGCTTCAGATGCGGACAGACAGTTTTTCTGTTGTATGATGATCACACAGTGGCAGTGGCGACCGTTGTCAGTAAAAGATCTCCTTCTTTGTCCCTGACCTGGGTGTTTGTACGTAACCGTTGATATGAGCTTCAGATACGTCATTGTGTTTTCAGAGAAAACAACGGAGGACCTGAATCTTGCGCCTCTTCCCTCAGGTCTGGGACAGCTTACGTAAAACATCCCGCTGACAACCATATCTACGTCGACTCCCTTCTGATAGGTAAGACGGACGAGAAGAGCGGCCTTGATCCCTCATGATTTTATAATCAATGATGCTCTTTCTCGATAATTCGCCAGGTGCTGATGTGATATTCCTTGACGCGACCAGAGTAAGCATTTCTTGCCGGAACGCCCCGCAGCGAAATCTCAAGGGGTATATAAGGTGAAGTCCAAGCTGCTTTCGCTCTCCTTCTTCTCATCTCTCACTCATATTCTAACAGTTGCCAACAGCAAACAAAACACAATCAAACCAACACCAACAGCTACTACCCATAAGCTCATGACGTCTTACACAAAATCAGTCGCTGGTTAGTGCCCTCTTGCTGACGCTGTAAATTTGGCCAAGCTCAAACTGACGGAATATTCTTACTTCCAACTGAATAACAGTCACTGGTGTGAGTATATTCCATACGTAACACGTCTTCCTGCCACAATCTGACTCTCTTTCCGCCTTCTGCTGCCTTCCCCATCGTCCATCAGGCAGCTAGAGGGATGGGTTTCGAACTTGTCAACCAGTACTCACAAGATCCATCCACTCTGGTATTGGCTCTAGTCAGAGATGTCAACGCGGCCAGCGCTCTCGAAAAGCTCGGTCGTTCCAACATCAAAATTGTCGCTTTCGATATCTCTGATCTGGAAAGTGTCAAGGTCAGTTGGCAATCTCGAATCACTTACAAAGCCTGCACTGTGTTGATCTTTCTCTCTACCCGATTGTACAGAGCGGTGCTGAGGAGGTTGGAAAGCTCACTGGTGGAAAGTTGGACATTCTGATCAAGTAAGCTGTGACTCTGGACTTTCTGCATCATTTCTTACGAATTCTCATATAATCCGTTGTCCTCTTTTTCGTAGCAACGCTGGTATCAACCCTGGAAATGTCAAGCTCATCGACGAGAAGATGGATGTCCTCCAAAATGCTGTCAACATCAACGTCTTTGGGCCCATCGCCACTGTTCAGAGTCTTGTGCCATATCTACGTGCTGGAACAGAAAAGAAGATCATTACTTACACTTCTGGTCTTGGCTCCAATACGTAAGTCGCCCTTCAACGATGTGTCGTGGACGACTCGAGCGCTTATTGATCAACCTTCACTTTCCCGTAACAGTTTCTTGTTGAGTAAGGACAATACCTTCCCAATGGCCGGTGCTTATAACTTCACCAAGGTAAGTCTACCCTAAGCTTTCCCCTTTGATGCTGCCCAGGTTACTAAGTTCCTGTTGCTGCAGGGTGCCAACATTCTCTCCTCCACCTTGTTCGCACTGGAGTTGAGAAACGAGGGTTTCACCTCCCTCGCATGGAGTCCTGGTTGGGTGAATACAGAAATGGGGCAGCAGGGAGTTACTGAAGGAGTGAGTTTGTGTTTGACCTGCAGGTTGCTTGCGATGAAAACACTGACAAGAAGGCGGTCGTCTGATTCAGAGCGGAATTTTACCCCCACTCAGCCCAGCACAGAGTGTGGAGGCTTTGATAGGTAAAATCAACTCTTCTACCATTGAGGACAGTGGAAAGATATTCGGAATTTTCGCCCCTGGAGGACCAGTTGTTCCAATCCCATACTAAAGCTCCAAAGATGGAATCGCGTCGACGTCCGCTACTTCATTTCTCAAGTTGATATTATAAGGCAATTTGTTCTCTTCGACTTACAGCAACATATGAACAACGTTGTCGCCAGAATGTGATTAAGATTGACCGCAAGTAACTGATAGCGCGACGGAGATGAGACCGTCTCTGTGCAAGCATTTACATCAACACCTTATAACGTCCAGAACGAGAATACCATCACAGAATGGGTAAGTCAAATTGTGGTTTGGGAGCGACCAGTGGCGACACTAGAGGGCAACAGCGGCATTAGCAATTATACGACGTGCCCCTCCTCCATCACTCGCTCTTTTCTCGAAATGTCTGGTCCAGCTACTTCAGCAGCTAGCAAAGCAGTGGGAGATGCTACCACCAAGGGTCAGTCGTCCCGTTTATCTCCTCTGTTTTTTATCACGGGAAGTGAGGCCTACGTCGCTGAAATCCCCCCTGGTTTCCGTCTGTGTTTGCTCCTTTGGCCTGAACTATCGGTAAATTGGAATGATCGACATTATAATGGCTCAATCGTACTGTAGTGGCTACTTCAAAGTTCCAACAATTTATGAACAGTCCCGTCGGTAAGTTTCCTCCTCCACTGTATGACATTCCGCTATTGGGGTCCATGCTAAGGGTTTCATTTCTCGTTTCTGTCCTATCCTGAATAGGTCCAAAGTGAGTTGATACTATTCAGTAACCATGAGTAGAAACAACCGGAACCTCAGCGCTATGGCAAAGGATCAGGATGCTAATTCGTTCGTCTCTCGTTCTGCCGTCTCGACTGCCCCAGGACCATTTTCTTCTGGGCCCCTCTCGCCAAGTGGTCTCTGGTAGCTGCTGGTCTCAAAGACATTAACCGTGACCCAGCAAAAGTTTCCATCTCTCAGAATGTTGGTACGTTTACGACGTTTTATTTTCGCCTTGGGGTTTTTCCACTGCAGCTCGCACTGTTGCTGATCGCCTATGGTGCGCGCTTTTACAGCTTTGGCCGCTACCGGATTCATCTGGGTCAGATATTCCTTCGTCATCACTCCAGTCAACTACTCCCTCGCTGCTGTAAGTGTGCTGGATTTCCCTTTCTCCTCGACGCCGTGTTCCTGACGTATGCAAGTTCACTTCTGCCTCAGGTCAACTTCTTCGTCGGCTCTACTGGTCTCTACCAGATGTACAGGGTCTGGGACTGGAGACGCACCAACCCCGAGCTTGCCAAGGCCGCAGATGTCGCTAAGTCTGCTTAGAGAAGTTGGACGACGAGAAACGGATTGACGAGCGGGAGATGCCTACTATTATTGCCTATTGAGAGGGGGTTGTTCTTATGATGTTAGATATTTGACTTGATTTCCACTTGCTAGACGTAGCGAGGCTTGACAATATGTAAATTTGGGACTCGATTGGACGTATCCACCTGCCTTCTAAACGCCCCTGCGTAATCTCAAACTCGACCACAATTTGGGTCAAGCAGATTTTTTCCAGCAGCTCTAGGCTGCGTAGGCAGGTGACACCTACATCTGAAAACTTGTTCCTGGAATTGGATAGGTTGGGGTAGTGCACTGAAGCATTCCCTTAGCGTGTGATTACTGGGCGGTCGCAGCAAGCAGACAAACGGGGTTCAGCTCTCGTTTGGGTGAGTTCACTTTTGACTGCTAGCATCCAAGCAGCACTTCTCCGACTGACTTGCTCTTCATTTGGTGGTGTCAAAGTAGGACTTTGCTCTGGTGTATAGGGGCTTCTAACTGTCGTTTCTCCTGAAATCAACGGGCTCGACTGGGCAAGGCGAAGGAAGTACTGCAGCCATGTCTTCGCCCGCAGCAGCTCAGCTAGGAGCACTCGATATCGATTCCCTCATCAGAAGAGCAACGTCTCACTCTCCAGTACCATCGAGATCTGGTAGCGGCATGGGAGCGTCTTCAAACACCGGAATCAGCAGACGTGAAGGCACCCCTCTCAGCAGCAGCGTTTCCTCTGTTGGCCTCAGCACCAATCCTTCCTCACTCGTCAGCTCTTCTGGTGGAGTAGTAGACACCAGAGTCTGTCTCTTTGTTGGGAATGTAAGCAATACCATTTTTTAGATTTTAATCCTCCTCTCTCCATGACGTTTTTGAGCTGACCGAGATGCTTTTTTAAACTATCCGCCCGTACCAGCTACCTTTCCGAGTTAGATGGCAGGATGTGAAAGATCTGTTCAGAAGGGCCGGAACAGTGCTGAGAGCAGATGTATCGTTAGGAAGTGACAATAGATCTAGGGGCCACGGGACTGTTCTGATGGGGAGTAGAGAGGAGGGGGCTCGGGCAGTCGGTAAGTAGAGGCACTACTCTCTATAGTTCCTCTGAAATAAATGGAGAAGCTGATTTCAATCCAATCGCGGTGATACAGAAATGTTCAACGGATATACATGGCAGACCAGGATCCTTGAAGTTCGACCCGATCGTCTTCCACCTGAGTTTGAACAGGGTTACCCAATGCAACACGGTCCATCAGCACCCCAGCATCCCTATGGGTACTTAAGTGGAGGCTCGCCTTCGTCTCAGCACTTGCATCCCATGTTGTCTGGCGTTGGTCCAGCAAGAAGTGACGCTTCCTTAGGAGGAATGGTTCACCCTCAGCCCCAGCAAAACCACCACCTCTTCCATCAGCAGACGCCTTCTATGTACTCAAATCTAATAAGTGGTGGATCTGCTACGTCCTTGAATTCTGTTCCTTTGGCCAGCTCGCTTTATCCCCTCGGTGGCTTGTCGTCTGGATCAGGATATCTGGCGTCCCCTCAAGACAGACGAATGAGCGAGACTAACAGTGACATGATGCGTAATCCGAGAGGATTTAATGGTCATCATCAAGGTGATAACCCGAAGGGAATTGCATTGCTGATTGGAAATGTGAGTTCAGCTGCAATTAGTCTTGCTATACAGGAATAGCGATAGCTGAAAATCTCGCGGCTTTTCAGTTACCACCCTTCATGCAATGGCAGGATCTGAAGGATCTATTCAGAAACGCTCCCAGTCGGTCCGGATTCACGTCCAACATCTTGCGAGCAGACGTCGCTCTTGGAAACGATGGACAGAGTACAGGATTCGGTGTTGTCGTTTATGGATCTGAAGAAGAGGCTATAAGGGTGAGAGATATTATGGATGGGTGCGTGGAACGTAAAGTTGTTTTCGCGATAGGTTGTTGACATCTATTGCTATTGCAGCTTTGACCTGAATGGTCGAAAATTGAATGTTTGGATCGACACGACTGGTGGTGCCACGTCACTAGCCGGCCCAATCAGCAATGGAAACAGCAACAACTATAGCAGCCATTTCGTGCCGGATACGCTTCTTGCCGGTGTTAGCTCGTTTGCTAATGGTCAGCGACGAGGATCATCAACCTCCCTCGTTTCCAGTGGTCAGCAATCTAGTTTGGGATTCAGCAGCAAACCCAACACTTCGTCTCATCTAGCTCAAAGTATATCGCATGAGCTAGCAGTAGACTCAATACTGAAACCATCTGGGAGAAAGCTGAGCAAAGATTTCGAGCTGGATCATCCGAATGGCGAGGCGACCCCACCTGCCTCAACGTCATCCGCAACACCACCTGCACCTTCACCCATACCAAGCCTCAGTAATCCATCTAAACCAGCGGCAGCCACAACCAACTCACAATCACCGGCTTCGGCTTCTCACCGACATCACCCGCATCCTGGCCCAATATCACTGCCTCCAGCTTATCCTGTCTTCAGTAACACCCAAGCGGAAATGGCAACTCCAGGTGGAACAATGAGTCCTCTAGGTAGAGGATTACCTCTCATGACTCCAAGCATGCCTGGGTTTCAGTTCCATGCTTATCCTGTAAGTTCTCATGCGAGCCTCTATGCCAATGGGGTACTGATCAGCGTCATCTCTTGCAGCAAACTCCTCCACTTTATCCAGCGTTCTTCTCTCCTGGTTTGGGACCTATGTCGCCCTCACTGAACTCTCCTTCGATATACTCTCACCAGCATAATCCCTTCCTAAATCCTGCTCCAGGTGCACCAATTCTTTTCCCAGGCGCTCCAGGACAGGGACCTACAAATGGCAACGGTGCTATACATCATTTCACCAGCAATCCTCCTCTACAGTCCCCGACTTTCGCACCATACCCACTTCAAATGGCCACTCCTGGCCAGGTTTACTACGGTCCAGCCCCAGTCCACGCAACGCCCGGGCATCACGACTTGCAGTTTGGATTCGGTAGACCGCCTGAGGCACAAGTTCTTGGACGAAGTGGAAGCTCTGAATCCGAAGGGTATCCCTTCCCGTCTCTCGACACCGCTGCTGAAAACGCGGCTACCGAGAAGCATACAACACCTCCAGCTCAGCAGGAAAACCTTCTCACTCTTGGATTGAGAGATAGTACCAAGACTCCTGTTGGCAGTGGCAATGGAGGAGAAGGAGATGCTATACCTAGTACTGCTTCTGGAATTGAAGACTCAACTCTGGCGCTGATGGCGAAAGGACTTTCGCTCGATCCTGCAATCGCAGCTTCGCATCCCTCAACATCACTTGAGGACGCAGTAGAGAATGAAGAGATCGAAGGTTCTCTTCTTGGCCAACCGACCAAAAGAGAACGTAGAGGGACTTAGAATTCAGAACAAGGTTTTTGGTAACCAGCGTGATGAACTTTTTTCGATCGACCTTTCTTCTTTTTTAGATACCTTGCGCTTAATGTTCCGTAAATCAAATTATCTTTCTTTGTCTTTGCTTTTCTCTAGCTTCTTTGCTTCGTTTGGTGTAGTGATAGTTGGGTTTTCAGGGCATTTCTGGAGGGGGGTCAGGGGTCTGGAGTAGGTAGACATCATTCAAGCTGTGCAAATATCAAAAAAGGACTCAGTTGTGTGTCATTCAGTAAATCGCTGTGTTATCATTGAGAGAAGGCGATGTATTGAAGTGTCAAAGAGATCTCGAAGTTTTAATTTATTAGGCAGCTTACGGAGTAAACAGCGTTGAAGGCACGCTTCTATTCTATCCACTCTTTGAAGATCACAAATTTCTGAAGCCCTGTTGTGTGCTATCCATCATCTGAATCCGAAGCAGGATTTGATCGCGCGATCTGAAAAGAAAGCCCCCAAACTGTTCCCATTGCTCTCCCAAGTACGGGTTGGTAAGCACTTCGCAACGATTTCGCATCCTGGCTTATCATGCTTGTCTAACCACAGCTGTACTCTACAATACCTAAATCCACGAGAAGTCCAAAGTTTGGAGGTGTATACAGAGGAGGCAGCTTTCTGCTTGACTGTCGTAGAATACAACCGCGCTTGTAATGTAAAGGCCTAGCACTAATCTCACTAGTCTGCAGATCACAATATCCTAGGTACAACCGCGAGTGAACCTGTAGAACTATACAAACGCCTACTCTAAGAGTTGAACAACCTTGAGTGCTGGAAGTCATGCCGTCCCATTAGTATCTCCCCAAGCGGCCAGGTGTTGGCAGGCTCTAGCCCATCGACCTCATCTTCAGTCCCCTCAAATTGGTTCATCGAAATTCCATCATGAACGAGACTGAAACCTAGTCGTTTTGAGCGTTCAATTTCTGATGTGATGAGCGGTTGGCCTACGTGAAGAAGTATCGATTGCGAGTTGTAGGGGCCAGTTTGATTCAGTCGGACGGAGGATGAAAGTATCGACCGAAGTTGAAGAAAGAGATGGAGATGTAGGGTCCTTTCTGTAGTTAAGAATTGCATGTCTCTGTCACTAAGTTGCTCACGGCACATGCAACCTTTAATCGACTTACCCAATGTCAAACCAAGCACAGCACAAAGCACACCAAAGCACATTGGTAAGTGACCAGGAATGGTTCCCTTCCTTATTCCAATTTTCAAGCCCTCCATCAACTCCTCTACGTTTGCCCTGTTCGCCAGCGCTGCTGGGTCCTTCTCCTCTTCCGCCAGGTAAGTCGGAGTTTTGAAGCCCTTGGACCATAGAGTCAGCATTGCTACGCCTTGGGTCTTGGATGCTCGTCTGGTTACATGATTCGAAGTCATGACTTCAAACAGATCATCGATCTCCGTGAGCTCTCGCATTATGAGCTCTGTCGGTGACAGGTCTGCCGAACATTTTGATCCACCATTAGAGCAGGGATTCAAAGAAGAGACTGCGGCTGAAGAGTTGGGCAACAGGTAGTTTGTGACTACTCGGTGAGACTGAGAGACGAAGGAGAGCGTCGAGCGTGAGTTAGCTTGTAGTGAGGCTTCTAAGAAGTCTGAGAGCTCTCTGTTATTTTGAGACTTGTGTACGAAGCCATGAGATGTTGCTGATTCAAGCCCAGCACTGTCGCAGATAGATATACAGGCGGTGAAAGGACAAGACGATATTTCGGCAAGGTCAGCATCACTCCAAAGCATCGGTCACCAACTATTCTTACCTGAAATGAAATCCTCCAGTCGGTAAGTTACTGTCCGAAAGAAGTAGCAACAGGAAGTCTTCCATTCCAACCCGAGAAGGCAAAAGCAAGAGCTGATTTTACAGCTCGGGTTTAAGGGAGCTACTATCGCAGGCTGGTAGATGGACGTACACACCTGTCAGCAAGGAGGAGGAGAGGTTCAGCAATTGAGATATCTACCTAGTCCTTGTTTCGAAAAAAACACTGTTTGAGTGGTGTGACGAGCTTGAAGCCGAAGCGCGTTTGAATTTGCGTTTGACACATGCAGGTCAGACATGCAGGTCAGAAAAAACAAGGATTACGAGTTTATTAGGCTTCAGTGTATGTGAAAGACAATATGTACGAGCAGTGTAAAGGCTCTAGAGATGGTCTTGCAACAGAGCATTTGGTGTAATTTCGCACAATTAGAAGTTCCATCGTTCCATCTAGTCTACAGCGACGGCCTGAACCTTGAACTAAACAGTCCTCTGTTAAAAGATGAAAGAATAGTGCTGGATGAATATGAAGATGCAGATGGAGAGGTGGGACCACCGGCCGACCTAGTTTTGCGTAAAAACCAAAGCAACCTGTCAGACGAGGATCCCAATCCAGCACCTGAAACGGCCAATAACTCACGTCGAGAATAACCTCCATCGTGGAACTCTGTTCTTCCTCAAAGCTGTTTTTCCGTTTACCGCCGTACGTCCTCCCCTCACCGGTTTTCCCAACGAATGTCTATGTGCATCCAGAGCAGTCAGCCTCCCTGAAACTATCTCATTTTAAGCGCAAACCACTCACCTCTTTCCTCTCCAAGTGCCGATGTCAAACATTCTCTGAATATTCTTGTTTTCCAGCTTCTTCCAATCGTCAAAGAGGACCATCCTCTTCGCCCAATCAGCGTCTTCGCCGTATCCTGCAGGCTTCTCCTTTGCTAACCATTCTGTGTTAGGACTGAGTTCTTCAATTGAACCACTTGGATCTACTAGAGGTGTCGCAGCAGCCGGAGCTGCTTGATCGGGAGAGGTGAGGTATTCTTCAAGAGCTAATGACTGCGTTTCTGTGAGGTCTGCTACAGTGATTTTGGGTGGGATTTGAAGCCTAGCAAGAACTTTTGGAGCTTGATATCGTCCCAAACCTGTTATGTGCTTCGCCAGAGCATGCTATTCAGTGGAAAGGGGAAAAGGAAAACTATCAGCGTCTTGGTCAATTCCCCACGATGTAACCAGCCAACAACAGAGCAACATATACCTCTATTCGCATAGTCTCAGGAAGCGTCGTTCCTAGGATAATCATCTCGAGAGAAAGTAGGTTTGGGATAAAAAATCTCTGTGGCTGTCAGTGAAACTTACGAAACGCTCATACCTGCTCACAAAAGGGGCTAACCACAATTTTCTTCGTAAGTAAAAGCCTTCTTCAACCTATTACGAGCTCAGTCAAGTGCTCTGGACGATTTATCAGCCGGTATTGTCCGCTTTAAGACTGCAATTGCTGATTTCGCATTGAATTTCCGTTGCGTTTGTCTCCAGGTGGTTCTAGTCGCAAGCTCAAGCATTTTAGGTATCATCCAGCGCTGGACAGTGCCAATAAAGCATTACACCTCTTCTGGCTTATCAGTCATTTGCGTTCTAGCGCTGAACGTCTCAACAGGAGTTGTACCGTTGTACCGGTAGCTTGCGCCCACGCTCAAGTTTTTAACTGAAAAAAAAAACTCCAAGGTCAGCGTTGGAACCTGACTCTTGCATCCCCTGAAAACAGCACATTCTTGATATCTGCCACCTTGCTGACTCGTTGGCTCTTTCTGTTAATTTCGCTTATGTTTGTCTGCGTCGTTTCGCCACCCGTATGCCCTCAAATGTAAACAAGTGCTGGCAACTGGTCCCTCCCATCCAGCAGGATCAGCTCAGGAGTTTGCTGAAGTATTCCATGCCAACAGCGACCAGCGG
The DNA here is from genome assembly GCA_014825775.1 of Krasilnikovozyma curviuscula. Taxonomy (NCBI): domain Eukaryota; kingdom Fungi; phylum Basidiomycota; class Tremellomycetes; order Cystofilobasidiales; family Mrakiaceae; genus Krasilnikovozyma; species Krasilnikovozyma curviuscula. The sequence continues at coordinate 40,309 of MVAQ01000151.1, read as the reverse complement.
TCCTTCGACAGGAAGACCCGCTTCATCGGTTGCAGTTCAGGTCTTTCAAACGAAACGAGACGCTGAAGTTACCAGGCTCAGGAATCAAGTTCAGGCTGCTAAGGAGTTTCTGCCAGGCCCAATCGACTTCCCGACCCCAGCAGTGCTCATTCACCAAGTAGAGGATGCGTATCAATCTTCGATGAGGAACTACGTTCAACCTCCAATGGAAGAGGAGACTGTTTCAGGCGAAACCAAAGTCTGCAGGGCCAATGTAATTCAGTTACAGGAGAGTAAGTGATCATCTATCTCTTCTCATACAGTTTGCTTCTTTTTTCTTTTGTATATCTGAGGGCGTTAATTCTGACAATTTGCGCAACCATCCTACTGCCTTCCTTTTGTCTTTTCAGTTCAGTTAAAGGACCTCTCTTTGCCCAAAATACATTATGGCAAATATTTGATCTTACGGACTGCCACTCGGCCAACACCAGGAACTTACACAACAAGCTTCGTGTTGATATCTCCAACTGGTCAAGTCGCTATAAAAGCTGTTGTCTACGACTATCCATTCCAACCAATCTCTCTTGGAGGTCGGCCCAGTATAGCAGGTTAGCACGACATATATTCTTCTTGTTAGACCTATCATCTTATTTGTTCATGTCGTCCTTTCGCTAGACATCGAAGCAACTTTCCCAATAGGATCTTATGTTCTCATCAAGGAGCCTCAAACTGTGACAAACGATTTTTTCTTATCGTCCTCCAACTTACCTTCCACAAATGACGCCAGCAAGAAGGAAGCTACGTTGATCGTCACCAGTCCGAGCGACGTTGTGATTCTGGATCATTACGACGCCAGAGTTAAGGGAAAAACGTGGCTAGATTGGAATGGTTCAGATTGGAAGTTGAAGGCTCAACAAAAGAGTCTGACAGAGTGGAAGGATCTGGGGAATTCGGTGAGTAACCAGCTGGTTTCATTTTTCACAGACCAGATCTGACACCTATTTCCCAAAGTATATCAAATCTAAGAACTATCTCGCTGCTGCCAAAGCTTACACTAACGGTATCGACCAACACTCTTCCCACCCTGTAAGCAAATGTTCCTCGCGGCTCGGTGGTGGCTTTCACTCACAAATGTGTTGAAACAATCAGGAGTGCTACCTTCTGCACTTGAATCGGTCTCAAGCATTCATTAAACTCGAACGGTTTACAGCAGCTGTCAAGGATGCCACGCTTGTGATCAACCACCTCGTCGCCTCCCAAAAATCAACACCTGCCGGCGCCGACTCAACCCATTCGCCACTCTCCAAAGCATGTTACCGTCAAGGTTGTGCGCTCTACGCACTGCGACGGTATTCTCAAGCCCATCGATCATTTTCCGCCTATTGCCAACTCTTCTCTGCTAGCGCTGATGCCGCTTCAGGGTTGATGAGGAGCACTGCGAGACTACAAGAAAGCACCTCGGGGTTCTATGATATGGCTTACATACGGAAGAAGTCACGGGAATATCCTGAAAGCAGGTTCGATTGTGCTGATTTCTTGGGGCCGGTGGAAGTGAAGGTGTGTAAAGGTGTCGGTGGAGGGAGGTGTGTGAAAGCAAAGAGGAACATCAGGATGGGAGAACTGTTGATGGCTTCCAAAGCTTTCAGTATCATATATTCAACGGATATTCAAGATCTACCAACCACGGTGACCCACGATATATCGTCGAATGCTTTACATCCTAACGGTAACGGTGACAACCAGTACCCCACTCGACGTCCAGCTGCTTCGTTCTCTAGCACAGCTCAGCATGCACTTCGCACGGAGATTGTGTATCGACTCCTTGACCAACCTGAACTGTCTAATCAGGTCTATGATCTGTACGCTGGTCCTAATGAGACTTGTCCAATGACATACGACTTTCACGCTCCTGGGGTACACTCCAGTTCCCCAACAAACCTCACTTCAGCGTCAATAGATCCTTCTGCTGGGTCTTCCAATTACTTCATATCCTCGCCGGTCCCTATTGACATGGACAGAATCGACAAGGTAGTTCAGCTTGCATATCACAACCATCACATCAAGGCCGCTTCTTCGCCAGCTCCCAAGGAGGGAGTAAAAGGAAAGGCCAAGAAAACAAATTCAGGACCTGATCGTACAGAAAATGGACGGTCTTGGCTCATTCCTAGATCTCCAATGTCCTTTTTCACGAAGTCTTCGTTGTTCAACCACTCCTGCATTCCGAATGCTGTTGTGGTGAGTTTTCTACGTAACAATTTAAACTTCACAGCATGTTCTAATGCGCTTTTGATTCTTAAAAAGTCCACATTTGGAGATTTCCAATGTATTCGAGCAGTTACGAACATCAAAGCTGGCGACGAGATCTTCATCAATTACGGCACTGGGCAACTTTCCTCACCAGGACAACGTTCACAGTGGCTTGGCTTCCTGTGTCACTGTGACCTCTGTCTGGCTGATGCGGAAGATGAAATCACGAAGCGAGAGCAGAAGAATGAACTCTTGCGCTTCAAAGCCACTTGGGGCTCTCCTTCAAATGACTTGAAGCTATCGCCTATTAAGCGGATCAACACGTACGTCTCAACACTCAAAGCAACATACCGACCTGAGCGAACTCTCATCTTCCGTCCTGAGCTGGGTCTGGCTCTTCACGCTCTTGCGTTTGAGAAGAAAATGGAAGCGATGAAGCACAATGATGACGAGAAGAATCGGGAGGTGATTCGTCTGGAAAAAGAAGGTCTCATCTACCTCGGAATCTCAATCCCAACATCTGGCCCACAGTTCGAACCAGAAACTGTTCGATTGAGGAAACGAAGTCGGGAACCAGTAGGCAGTTTTGACATCTTTTCTCCATTCCTATTGTTGAATTTGGTTTTTGCTCCTTTTTCAGCTGAAACTCCAAGCTCCCACTTTCCTGGATCCAGCAACACTTCCAATTGCATCAATGCCCCGGCATCATCACCACGAGGTCTTCATCCCAATTTTTAGCATCGCTGAGACCCTCATGTATTTGAATGACAGGGATGCTGCTGAGGCTTGGATCCAAGCGGCGCTTTGGATCGATGACGTTCTGTTTGGGGGAGGATTTGATGCTTTCAAGGACAAGTGGTTGAAGGATCTGAAGATTCTACATCTAGACAAGCTTCTGTGATGCATTGGCCATCTCTAAGTTCTCTCTCAGAAAGCAAGATCGTTTACCACAATTTGATCGGTCTCGCCAGCTTCAAATCTCTTAGACATTACCTTGGAATTTCTTACTACACCGGTGCTTCTTTCCTGTCTAATTGCATCTCGCCACCCGCACGATAAATTTCTCTGGATTGACTTCGCCGCGCGAGGTTCAAGTTGCTGACATCCACTCCACCTGCTCCTCCTCTTTCAAACTGAACCATGCCTAGAGCTACCTCCGACAAGTTCAGCCGAGTTCATCAGCCCAGTGCTGCCAACGCAAAAGCGAGCTCTTCTTCGAGCGGTGCTAACGAAGGTGGAAAGAACCCTCTCTTCAACACTGAGAAATTCGGTCAGCATATTCTGAAGGTGAGTCCTACGCTCTTATAAGGGTTCCTTGTTCATCCTACTGAATGCATTGCATCTATCTCTTAGAACCCAGCGGTAGCGCAGAGGTAAGTTGGTCTGAAGAAATGGCGAGAAATAATGACACTGACGCCTTACCGACCATGATTGTGTTCCAACAGTATCGTAGACAAGGTCAGTGGGGAAATTAGAATGATATAACGTTCTTGACGCTGATAAGCTGTCCCTTTCTCTCAGGCGAACCTGAAACCAACCGATGTCGTCCTAGAAGTCGGTCCAGGTACCGGTAACTTGACAGTACGAATTCTTGAGCAGTGTAAGAAGGTTGTTGCGGTGGAGATGGATCCTAGAATGGCTGCAGAAGTGAAGAAGAGAGTGATGGGAACGTGAGTGAATTCTGCATCTGCATACTCAAGCGGCTGAACGCTTATTATGCGTACTTCGTCACAGCCCACAACAGAGGAAGTTGGAGATCCAAGTTGGAGATTTTGTCAAGGCTGAGTTACCGTACTTTGATGTTTGCATTTCGAACACCCCATATCAGGTGAGTCTCGAGCGGACTACCTCCCTCCTCCCAACCAACTGTTTTAACCTTCACGCTCTTCACTCTATTAGATTTCTTCACCCCTTGTGTTCAAACTCCTCGCCACCAGACCAATCCCACGATCAGCAGTTCTCATGTTCCAAAGAGAGTTCGCGCTCCGTCTCGTCGCTCCTCCAGGCTCAGCAATGTGGTGCCGGCTGGCCGCCAACGTCCAACTCTTCGCTAAAGTCGAACACATTATGAAAGTAGGGAAATCAAACTTCAGGCCAGCTCCCATGGTTGAATCATCTGTCGTGAGGATTGTTCCCAAAAACCCACCACCGCCAGTTAAGTTTGAGGAGTTTGATGGTTTGACGAGGATTGTATTTTCGAGACCGAACAAGACGGTCAGAGCTTCGTTTGGTGCGAAGGGGGTGAAGGATATGCTGGAAGGAAACTGGAAGACTCTGAAGGCTGAGAAGGAGGAGGTGAGTTTCTCGTCCAAGCTGGTTCTCTTCAAATTGCACGATGGGTCTTTACAAAGGCTTCACTCTACAGATGATCGACTCCGATGCGTCCTTCAACGAGATGGTGGAGAGCATCTTGGTGGAAACCAACTTTGCGGAACAGAGAGCTGCCAAGATGGATATCGATGATTTGCTGAAGTGAGTGCTGTCATACTTTCTTTATACAATTAGTCTACGCCGACCAAACGCTGACCACTTACTTCTCCAGGCTGCTCTCCGCCTTCAACGAAAAGGATATCCATTTCTGCTAGGCTTATGAAGCCAATAGTAATTGTGTTATAATCTCATACCACCTATGAAGTTCTTGATACCCATGCATTCGCTCCAGCTCTTGCAAGGATCCCAACAGGGAACAGATCGTTTGATGCAAAAGTTGTAGACCGTTCAATAGTCGAAATCAAGAGCAATGATATTTCAGAAACGGGCTAATTGAGAACGATTGCACGCCATCCCAAATCACACAAGTCTCCTCCACCGTCATTGATCTCAGCTTCCACTACTTGATAAAGCCCAGGATCATGATGCGTACATAGTGAACAGATTTCGTAAAGCAAGTATTTACATAGCGTACCTGAGATTACCAGAAAGTGCGCCATAATCAGCGGCGTTCAACTGAAAGCAAGCAAGAAGAGAAAGCACTCACTTCCTAGTCCATTCTCTCGCTGTAGCCTCATATCTAGGTCTGTCGGTCTTGTACGTGTGAGCAATTTCCGGAACCAATGGATCGTCTGGGTTTGGATCGGTGAGCATCGAGCAGATAGAGAGAAGAACTGAATGCGAGCAGCAACGGGCAGACAAAGAAAAAGTGGATGGTCAGTACAGCCAAGCCTCCAGACGTCACCTAGCGAAAAAGGATATCGACCTTTGGAAATTGTCAAAGCAGGACTCCATTGGTCTCTCAAGATATCCAGGCAGATCGATCCGTTGGAGTTGATATTTGGGTGGTAGATCTTGGTGGTAAATGAGACTTTTGGTGGTTTGAAAGGGTAGTCGGTTGGGAAGGAGAGTTGACTAATTGATGCGGAACCAAGAGAGATAGAAGCGGAGGTGAAAAGAAAGATGAAAGGATTTTTTTAAGAAGATCGTCAGCAAGCCAGTCTTCAGGCGGCGGCGAATCTCAGACCCCAAGATAAACTCACAGGAAGAAAACACCTCCAGCGTAAGGAGAGTCACCCTTAATATAGAATAAGAATGGTAGTCAGTAACACGCATGAATAAAAAACGTAGAGCGGCGCATAGTTGAAATGGTTGAAGGTGTGAGAGAGAAGTAACGACGATGCGGATAGAAAACCCACGAATCTGTGAGATTTCCAGCTCCCCGACAGGCAAAGTTACAACTGTAACTTCCATAGTAGGACTCATACAAGCAAGCGACGCTCTTTCCAAACCAAAGCAGCCAAGGAAAGGGGGTGAAAGGCAGTACTCACAGGTCCCATGATGGTTGCCTGCCAACTGAACATGTTGTCACCGGTTGGACCAGCAGAGCATGACGATGGTGGATCACGTCCGAGATCAATGAGTTCCTGTCAGTATCGGAAGAAAGCAAGGGAGATTGGTCAGCTACTTGTCTGTGGGTGCTGGGACGGAAGGGCAAGCTAGCGTGGGACTGGCATCGGAGGGGCAATTCGGGCTGTCGATTGGCAAGACGTCCAAAGCCACGGAAAGCAGGCCACCCAACTCTCAGATGACGCAACCCTCCCATGAAAGTCCTGCGGCCAGATGGGGTAGGGACATGCTCTTGAATCAACCTTATCATAGAGCCACGCCCATCTCGCAATCGACGCTGACAGCACAATCCGCCTCCTCCTCCGTTTCCAGGCTGATCTCCTTCACTGCTATCATGCCATCCTGCTGCTTCTAAGCCATGTCAAGGAGGGAACGTACCTTGTTAATTCTTTTCAAAGCCATTTCGAATCACTAAGTAAGCAGGTAATCCAATGCGTGAGGGCACAGCCAGGAGTCGAAAAGTGAAAAGACAAAAAAATGAAAACGATCGGGTCAGGACCATGCTCTACATATCTAACAGGCTGTAGAAATGCTTACCTTAATGTATGAGACTTTGATGGTTAAGGATCGGCTTGGGCGAAAGCTTTTCCTCACTGCTCGTGTGAAGCGATAGGAAACGAAAACACAACCAATTGTCAAAGAACACTCTCGAAGCAACGATACCAGCTTTTTTTCGAGAGCGACGCTGCCTTCGGCCTTCCAACAGATTCAAAATGAGTTGAAAGTTATTCCTAGCCAGCAGGTCTGTTTGTGGCTGGTGAGTGCTCCACAAACAGGCGAAGCGCAAGGCTGCCTGTAGTGCGGGCGGCGCAGCTTCCGAGAAGTAGCTCAGAGAAGAAGAATCAAAAGTCGTGGGAGATTTCAAAGAGCAAGGTAATTCTCGGAGTGAATAAACCGTCTTACAGGCGGAATTGAACAGCTACAGCGCCTCAGTGGGCGCTCAAAACACTCCTCGCCTCCTCTTGCGATCGTTTTTGCCACGCTGTCTCCTTATTTTCCATCCTTGTTGACTTAATGAGAATATTGGGTCGCACTCGAATGGAGAAAAAGCGGATCTGAAGATTACCCGCAAAGTAATAGTTTGCTGGACAATCAGTTCTTGCGCCTAGATAAATTGAAAGGGATGAAGACGCAAGTTGGATTGGTAGAAGCACAGTGCTAGAGAGAAAGGGGTATAACAATGGGCCCTGGAAGTTGGATTCCAGGAGATATATATATAAGCAACGACGAGTGACACAACGACAATGCAAAAGAGAGAGCAAAAGGCAGGAACGAGGAGATGGTTTTGTTTTAAGTAGACTTCGCAGTTAATGATAATCCTGACCTCTACGAAGAAGAGACATCAGCGGCTTCTTGAGCTTTAGCCAAAGCGCCCAAGAACCAACCCTTGAGCACATCAGGAGACTCCATTCCAACGGCCACACGAACCAAGTTTGGGTCTACGTCGTAAGACTTGGCCCAGTCCAGTTCGAGGTAGTGAGCCAAAATGACATAAGGGGATGCCAAGGTGAAGTTTGTACCGAGTGAAGGACCTTTCGCGCAAGGAAGTGCGTCGAAGAAGGCGACGGAGGCGGCTTCGCAAGTGAAGACCACAGAGAAAAGACCACCATATCCACCCGCTGCCTTGGTCTCAGTGGCTTGTCGACGGCACTAGAGTTCAATACAAATCGCAGTTAGTCAAAGGAACCAAGAATTGCGGAGGTCAACGGACTGACGATCTCGTAGTTCTCTGGAGTACTCCATTTTGGGTAGAATACATCCTTTAAACACGATGCCTTAGCACCTCCAGCCATGCTTCTCTCCCTCAAAGTCTCACACACGAATAGCGCGTTATCGTCAATGACGGCAGCTCTCGCAATAAAGTCTCTCGAGTTACGCTCAAGGAAAAGAGCATCCTCAGCAAAGAAGTTATCTTCGTAGAAGCCCTCAAGGGTTTGCTTCAGGAGTGAGTAGTGGCGACCAGAAGGATTTAGGACGAGTCTGATCAGGGTCAAATGGGAGGATAATCAGCTGTCATCATTTCCTGCAGTCATTATTCACGCAAAGCACTCACGATCCACCCATGACGTTGGGTTCACCACTGAAGACTTTTGTCAAGCTGCTGACCAGGATATCGGCAAACCTTAGAGTGTCTACATTGACAAAGTTTCCGATGGTCTCATCGATGACAATGTAGAATCCGTACTTATCCGCCAGCCTTCTCAGAGTAATCATGTCGGGAGTTCTGAGCAACGGATTCGAGGGAAATTCGCAGAAAAGAGCCAAGATAGGGTTTTCCACGTTTGTTGCTAGGAGGTTTTCGAGGGTGACTAAATCAGCAGCTGAGCCATGACCATAGAAGTGCGCTCCTGGACCCCACTTTTCGATAATCTTCAGAGTGTCAGTGTATGGGAAACTAGAGAGTGGGTTGGGGGTAGTCAGTGAGCATCTTCAAGATGACATGGTTTGTGTTGGACCGAAGAACCTACCCAAAGCAAACAGACTTCCCGACCTGAGACTTCTCCCTCGTCCTCATAGCCAACTGGTGGGCGTGGAAGATGGCGCTCATTCCCGTTGGGAAGAGATACACATCATCCGGCATTGCTCGTCCTCTCTTCGTAGCGACAGTATCCAGCTGGTTGCCCTTGTCATCCTCAAGGATACCGGCAATCCTTCGCTTTAATGCAGTTTTCGCCGTCAATGCGGCGGAACTTGGCAAGTTTCTACCATATCGCAGCTCCACATATGCCTGGTGATCTTCCGAGAAATCCAAATCTTCTTTGTCGATCGCTGGGCTAGGGATCGGTGGAGTTGGAAGAGCTGGGATGTGGGGAGTTGGCGGCAAGGAAGGCGCAGCAGTGGCGGAACGAGCGTAGTGCTTGTTACGAGAGTAGGCTGATGGACGGAACCCAAGTGGTGGAGCAACACTGACTGGTTCTACTGGAGTGGATACAGCTGGAGCTTCAAGTTCGGGAGTTGGGTCACTGGCAACTGCTGTACTTTCACCCGCGAGGATTAAGCACCGTTCAGCAAATCTTGAGCTGATTCCACATCCAGAGTGTTGCCAAAACTGCTTCAAGTAGCTGAAGTCTTCAGCGGGGAGGAAAACCATGTACAAGTCGATCGAATCGACGGAGCAGAGCTCGACAGCTGCCGAATGAGTTTTTTCCAGCGAGACTGAAGGCGTGATGGACCATTCAACGATTCTGGGCTTTAAGGTCGATTTGCGAGAGATGACAAAGTCTCTGCATAGTTCTGCTATGAACTGAGATGGTACCAACAGGCATTCTTCACCAGCTTCACCGAATTTGGCTGCGCAGACTTTGGCAAGCTAATGGATACAAGTGGTCGAGAGAAAAACAGTGTCAGAACAGTTAAAGTAGCCAAAGAGTTGTATATATACCTTTTGAATGAGCAAGTTGATGAAGAACCTAGGATATCCGTTCGTCATGCTCTTTTTGATCCATTCTTCTCCCTCTTCGTAGGCGACGTTGTCGCTCCAAGCTGGTAGACTGACAGACACAGCATGAGGCAGGAAAGATGGGACTGAATGTCCAACAGGAATCTGAGTGAGCTGGGGAGCGATGTAGGACATCGTGAGGCTTTGTTTCCCATCAAAGCGAAAGCGCGTAGAAATCCAAGCAGTTCTTTAGTCAGTGTCACCAACAACAACGTTGAGCAGAATCTCACCTGCTAATTCCTTGAGATACTTGGAAATCGTCCAGATACTTCAATCCAGGGGCGATGTCAAAATATCGATGGGCGTTTGAGTCAGGCAAAACTGACTCGAAGAGAAGGGGAAAAAAGATGAACGATCTGCCTGCCGACACGGCGCCGATGAGAGAAAAATCGCCAGATACGCCCAGGGCGATGACGAGAGATGGGCTTTATGAGAGATGTCTGACACAGTTAAAGTAAAGAGAAGGTAGGAGAATGCTTCGGCTTGTCAAATGGTTCTTAAGCTTGTGAGAGCAAGATGCAAAAGCGAAAAGTCAACAAGAAATCAATTGGATATATCAATGCTCGGTGTGGGTATATACTGAAGGGTATTTAGTTTAGCGAGGCTCGTCCTAATGCTCAATATCTCTTGATTCCAAAAGAAGCCCTCGTAACTCTCACCACCCTCTCTTTCAAATCACCAACCATTCTCTCCAACTTTTCCATCTCCCTCCTGCGCTCCTCCATCTGAGCATCGGGTTGTTTGATTGCCCGTTGCCAGCCAGCGTTCGGGCCAGCACCTGATAGATCGACGACTTTGGGCGAGGAGGTAAACATTGCAACACGACGATAAAGAAGTTTGGTTTCATTATTGAGGGTGTGTAAAGAGGGAAGTGATGGCGGTGTTGAGGGCATCGGATTGTCTTCTTCTGGTAACGACGAAGCTACTGAGGCTGGGGATCCTGGTGGTGACAAGTCTGGAGGGAGTGCGTCGTAGGGTGATGAGATCTCGGCTAGAGGTGGAAGAGACATCAGATCTTTGACGAGGTCTCTCGATTTGAGGAATGAGTTCTCTTGATTCAAGTGTCGAACAGCTCCACGAAGTGATTCAATCTGGTCGAAGTTATAAAACATGAGTCACTTCTGAAGGTACATGCTCAAAGGTAAAAGTCACTTACCTGGTTTAGAAGATAATGAGTCTCTAAGCTTCCGTCAAAGGTCGTCGTGTCCATGGCCGTGTTCAACGACGGTCCAGTAGCACCTTTATCAGCGGTAGCTGCGAGTTGTTTCAATTTGGAATTTTCTTGTTCGAGTTCGTCCATTTCAGCTTGGAGTTGCTCCATCATATCTTCATTCGCCTTTTCTTGTTTCTTGGACTTTGAGAGATCATTTTCAAGACCAGAGATAACATCGACCTAAGAAAGGATGAGGGTTAGTGTACTACAGCGATGAAATGATAAAGATTCAGCCTACCTGTTTCTTCGCAGCCTCCATTCGACGTTCCATCAGCTCAATCTTGACGGCAGATTCTTGACTAGCAATGTCCCGTTTTCTTATCTCTCTGGTGAGCTCACGAGCTTCCTCGGTCAGCTTGACGATGTTTCTCTCAGCATCGACGTTCACTGCCGCAGCTGCTTTGAGATCTTCGACGCGAGAAAGCCAAGGATGGACAGGAACGACTACACAGCGGAAGATCGTTAGGAAGCGCAGGAATCAAGAGTAAATATAATGGTCCTCACCCTTTGTCACGTTTTCTGCATCCATGGTGAATGGCAAGAGATCCGCCGAGTCTCTGGCAATGGTGATCATGAAACCAGCTATGAGATCCCAAGGGGCGGCAGAGCTCTTCCCAGTAGATTCAACAGTGATATCCTGAAGGAAGCCAATGATGGCATTCAGCTCTAAAGGTTCTTTGGACAACTTGATGCCATTCACATAAGCTCCAATTCTCTGAGCCAGCTTGATGGCGAAGTCAACAGCGTTGGACACATCCGCAACTAAAGCTTGCAAAGGCGTGATGAGATTCGCCTTCAGCGGAGTAGAGGCTCTAACGAGCTCTTCAACGTGACGAATCAGTTTCCTACAGTAAAAATCTGTCAGTGCAAATCCAACGAAGCCAAACGAGTAAACTCACTTGGACGCCGCCTTGGCCAGCTTAACTTGATTCAAGATGTTTTGTATCGGAGCGTATATTGCTTCCTCGATTGTAGATTCACCAGTATCAACTTCAATTTCCTCTCCTTCTTCTTTAATGAGTGAAACAATAGCGTGCTGAGCGAAACCAACAGCAGCAGCAAAGTTGTCGAGGTCAAAGTCGAACCCGAGTACCATGTCAAGCTCGCGATCTGCAAGGTCGAGTTCCGTAGCAGGGAAGTAGGTTTCTTCTAGGTGCTCGAATTGGGACAAAAACCTGTTTGAAGGTGGAAGAGGAGTCAGACACCGGGGGGAATTGGCGATGGGTCAACCACGCAACCCACCTGGTCAGGTCCTCAATACAATCAGCCTCCCTGAACTCTTCTCGCTTCAACAGATCGATGTAGAGGTCCATTTTCTTTTCGATACCTCCAAGCTCCATCATCAATCCGACTCTCCCTATCTTTAAGAAAGATTCAACATCACAGCCCAACAAATAGCTTGCATATCTCTTGTTGACCATCGAGAAGTGCGACAACCTCCCTCTCAACTCGCAGATTCCAACCAAAGTATCAGGAAGCGATGCCAGAGGAAGGGAGGAAGTGGAGCCGAAGTTGGCAGTGAGTGATTCGGGAAGGTTGTGGGTTTGAGCCAAGATGGAGTTGATCAGAGACGTTTTGTGAGCCAATCGCTGGAAGAACAGCAGACAACTAGTCGCATCTGCGTCGACTTCGAAGTAGGCTTGAGGAAGATATGCCTAGAAAAGAATATTGAAAAGACCAAAAGTACCATCAGCAGGTTGCCGCTTGCTACGGTACATGCCCGTTACTCACGTGAACTATTCGGAGATGCTCGATAGCTTGACTAGCCTCCAGCTTCCTCAGCTCCAGTTCTATCATTTTGCTCTTTGCATTCATAGCGCTGCTCTGGAGTCTGAGATTCAGGTTCATCATCGCATGCGATTGATTGTCCATCTTCTGGGATTCCGATATTTGAGCCATCTGTTGTTCACGCAAGACATCCATGTCGCTTTTAAAATCACCCGTCCGATGAGAGTCAGAGCACATGTCATTATTGAGTGGGAACGTTTTAACTCACGATTGTAGGTTGAGGACCAATTCTCTGAACTGTCCAATGGTGACTTCGCTCTCAAGCAGGGTTTCTTCAAGCTCTTCGAATTCCTTTCGCTGTTGCCTCATTTGAGCCTCCTTCATGTCTACAGGAGCATATTCAAGATGCAAGATGGTCAGTTAATTTCGAGCACCAGGTACCTACAAGGAAACCCACCCAATTCTTCCAGCATCTGCTTCTCCACCTCTATATGATTTTCTTCGAGCTCATCATTGAGCTCTTTCAGAGCTTCGAGGTCTTCGATGATGATTCTCATTTCTTCAATTTTCTATTATTCAGTCACAAACAAGAGGTTTTCAGCTGGTATATTGACTTTAAGAAAGTCAAATGTCAACATACCTCCCCCATCAGCAAGTTTCGATCGGTGAGTTGTTCAAGCATATCTTCCGCTCCAAGTGCACCATCAAGCTGCTCTTTCAGATCTTCAATTTGAGCATCAGCATTTTCGAGTTTGGCAACGGTCATTTCGTATTGGGCTGAATGAAGAGTCAACCAGAGTGAGTGTCTAGAGACAAGGCCACCAAGAATAGAAGCAAAGCGTACATTGCAGATCAGAAACTCCATTCAAATCATGTTCCAGCTCCAAAATCTTGGCTCGTTGTTGTCTTTCCGTTTCACTTGAAACGTCACGTAGCCTGTGAGAAAGGTACTCAGAAGCAAACATTAGCAGTCATGTGGAAATGGGAACACATCGAATATAGCTACGACGAAATAACTCACTTGATAAGCGCATCCTTTAGCCTCTCGTTATGTTTCTCTAGCTGAACATTCACTAAGCTTCCTTTTGGCCTGCTTGGAGAATCCACACCAACAATGCTTGAGTCCTCCGGAGCTAATTCACCTTCTCTCGCTTCATCCTCCAAGCGCTCTTCCTTCATAACTTCAATCTCGACCTCCAAGTCTGCTTTCTCTTCCTTCAAGGCGTCAAAGTCCGCTTGGAGCTGTTCAAGTTTTTCTTCAGCGAACTCTTTATCCAGTAGCGAGAGCTCAAGCTGTTCAGACATTTCGACCATTCGACTCTCTAGCGTAGAGTTCTCAGCGGCAAGATCTTTTGAAGTTCGGCGATGGTTGTGTAATTCTGCTTGTAGTTCCGAGAACTTGTTTTGTAGCTTCCCCCGGACTGTCAAGAACTGGGCAGCTTCTTCCACCTTGCCCTGCATCTCACGTAGCTTCTCGTTGTCTTCTGCTCTCTTAGCCTCCAGAACACGCATTTTAATCTTCATTTCTTCATATTCCTTGTCTCGACCTTGAGGGAAGGACGTTGACGAGGGTGGAATAGGAGAGCGGTTACCTGAACTGCGTCGTCGCTGCAGAAGTTCTTTGTCAGGCGATAATGAACGCGTGGGAGAGGGTTGTCGGGAGATAGTTTGTTGTGTTTTGAGAGGAAACCCAGGTCGTGTTGGCGAGGGGACACGGTCATCCGGTGGTGCCGCGAAGATGGATTGATGCTGAGTCTGAGGGGAGAGTGTCGTGGGAGGTGAAACCAAGTTACCAGCCGAAGGAGAAGCCGACGTCGAACCAAGAGTGGATGAAGTCCTTTGTATTTGAGAGGCAGGTGACGTCAATTTCCGTGTCGGTGCTGGGGACGAAGGTGAGGGCCGTTTTGAAGGTGTGGGTAGTGTCTGGGTGGTCTGAAGGGGTTTCTGAGGTGAGGGTGCTCTAGTCGAAGGTTGGGAAGCAAAAGATCGAGCAGATAATGTGCGATTTGCTGTTGTTAAAGTAGCAGGGCGAGTCGAAGTGGATGAGGAGAGGTTCGAGGACCGAGACTGACCGGTTTCAAAAACACTATTGTCAGTGCTTGCAGATAGACCAACAGACTACAGAAAGACGTACCAAAGGCCTTGAGGTAATTCCAGACGACCCTCGAGCAGCAGGAGGTGGTCTGAGCACCTGTACCTGAGAAGGTCGTACAAACACACCATGGTTTGGTTTACAGGTGAAATAAACTTCCCCTTTCACTGATCCGTCGTTTTTCCCACCAGGTTCATCCCTACAGAGAACAAATGGAATCCAGCTTCAGTTACATTTCATGCTAATGGGACTGTGAAGCAGGGCCCAAGATGGGTATCCAACTTACAGCTCGATACCAACGAACCGTCCAGCTGCAAAGGCAGGATTTTGACCATTCCAACGAACGTATCCTTGACCTGCAGATACCTGAACATAGGACCCGATGGGTATCTCTGTAGCTGCGCCTCGAGAGGCCATGATTGAAGGAGGGTCCAATAACACAAGAATGCTGTTGAGGTTTTGCCTTGTTTGCGAACGCGCCGTCGTTGGATTGGATCACCAATTATGAGTTGCGCTTGAACTTTTGTAGCACTTGTCAGACTTCACTGACGCAACGTCGATGAGTAGATCGTGACAAGTTTTTCCAAGAACCATTCACTGGGTGGGGTCCTCAAGCTCCAGGAGAGGGTTTCTCTCCGTTCGAGGTTATCTCTTCTTCGTGCTGATGCTTTTTATCGGTATCGCGTCTACAGGTGTCGCTTGAGTCTGGACAGGTAGATATGCTTCCCCTCTTAGGATTATAAGACGATCTGAACCTCAGCGTTGCACGTCCACGTAATGTCTCGTGAGTAGCTATTACACTACTTCCTTCTTCGTCTCGCTCCAAGCTGATCTCTTCATGTTCTGTCTCAGGAATTCTCACCTACGCTAGAGGTCTCGCTTATCAGTTGAAGAATGGACAGTGGAGGTCATTAGTATTGGCGAGTGGTCTTGTTCTGATAAGATAAGCAGAGTAGTTTCAGATTCTCAATTTCACTGAAACACGGCAACGCCTGGCGCTAGTTCCCCTGGCCAGCCTGAACCACTCAGCATCGTGTTTGATGCCTCACTGGTCTATCCATCATTTGAGGTTCTGATCCCAACCACTACTACATTTTGGCTTCAGTTCGCCAAATTTTTGGAAGCTGGTACTTTCATTCCCTCAAGACCTGTGAGGCATTGCGACCATGAGCTTTCATATCGTGGCTCTACGCTGACTTCTTTGTTTCATCACTTCAGTCTTTCACTCGGACCTTCTCCATTCCTAAACCCACTCTTTGCCGAGGATTGCGGATCGATACACACACTTCCTTTGAATTCAACATGAGGACCACAATCTCATCAGCGGTCAAGAACTTCTGCTACTCAAACTTCACTGGGTTAGTATCGCGCTCATCTTTCTCCACATTATCAAGAAAGAGCGATATATTCTTACATCCTTGATCGTTCTCTTGGTTTTAGCCCTCGTCTCATTTTCACCCTCCTCTTCTACCCACTCCATGCAGCTGTCTTCGCTTACGGGTGGTGGTCTCAAGAAACAAACACCAAACTAGCTGCTTTGAATGGCTTGAAGTTTAGTGTCTGGACTTCTAGAGGTGCTGGGCTTGTTTTGGCATTGGATGGGGGTTTAATTTTATTACCAGGTTAGTTGCTGCTACATCGCGATCTTGATATCTTAGCGCCCAACTATCTGAACTTCCTCCGGTGATCTTTGCTTGCAGTCTTGAGAAACATCATCACCAAGATTAGACCTGCTTTGAGCAGAGTCATAAGCGTCGATGAAAACATTTGGTACGTTACGTCCCCTCCGTATCCTTTGGAAGTTGACATCTTGAAACGCTGACTGCCTTTCTCGCTGCCGATATTCAACTAGGTTTCATAAACAGGTTGCCTATCAGTTGTTATTCTGGACCATTGCTCATGTTACAGCTCATTACGGTAAGCAGCACTCTAAGTGTCAAAGTTGTTAGCTCTTAGTGAGAGTGACACTGACAACTTGCCCGGGTCCACCAGTCAACTTCATCAACGTTGAGAGGACCCAAGTGAGACCCGAAGCTGCTTGGCAAATTCACTATACTCAGGCAGGAGGGATCACCGGTCATACGATGCTTCTATTGATGGTAAGCAAGTTCACATCTCCTCTGAGCTTCGCACCTCACAACTTGACATATCTTTTTCATTAGCTCTTGATTTACACCTCCGCTTCGTTTAGAATTCGTCGTCTCAACTACGAAATATTCTATTTCACCCACCATTTGACCTTCCTCTTCTTCATCTGTCTCTACACCCATGCGACCGGCTGTTTCGTTCGGGACTCAGCTCAGCCCGACTTCACCTACACCTTCCCGTTTTACAGCACAGAACACTGTTTGGGATATGAAAGTTGGAGATTCTTGATCTGGGCTGGGTTGCTGTACTTTGGCGAGAGATGCTACAGATTCTGGAGAAGTAGAAGACCAACTGAAATCACCAAGGTGCGTCTCGACTCTCTGTACAAATCCCAGTACCCTAAAAGTCTGAACTAGACTCATATTTAATATTTTTCAGGTCCTCCTACATCCTTCTGGCGCAATGGAGATTCGCTTTCTCAAGCCTTCCATGAACTACAAATCTGGCCAGGTGAGGGGCAAGCGAACTGTGGTTTAAATTGAGATTATCATCTTATAGAGATTGACGTTTGCACCTTTTTCCCGAAGTGGATTTTTATCCAAGTTCCCGAGGTCTCGCGCTGGCAATGGCTTCCTTTTACTATTTCGGTTCGTCTCTTTTCTCCTTCTTTTCCCATCCCCAATCTGACTTGTTTTCTGTATTTTTCTCACTTCTAGTCAGCTCCATCTGACCCTTATATCGCAATCACCATCCGACAAGTCGGCGACTTCACAAAAGCTCTCGGTACTCGTCTCGGTGCAGGTGACGAAGTAGTCAGATCGCTGAACCAAACTGCTGGCATAGGAAAAGATGCTAAGTTAGATGAATATACCGTTGCGGATGAAGAAAAGGTCTTTGGTCTGGGATCGAATGGTAAACGAGGTGAATTTGTCCAGGTCGGCGTCGCAATTGGAGAGAAGCTACCCCTGTTCAGAGTTGACGGTGAGTTGGGGTAGTCTAGTTCTCTCTGAGTGCTCTATAATTAATTTAGGTTTCGTAACAACAACAGGTCCTTATGGCGCTCCTGCTGAAGATGTCTTCACTGCGGATGTCGCTGTTCTCATAGGCGCTGGAATAGGTGTCACTGTGAGTGCTCGACTTTCTTTGAATCTCCTAAGTGAATTCAAACTCTAAATTGCCATCAATTTTCCTCTTGCTCCCTCATTCAATTTCGGCGACTTCAGCCTTTCGCTAGCATCCTCAAGCATATCTGGTACGAACAACAAAAAGGAAACTTGGGAAAGCTTAAACGTGTTGTCTTTGTCTGGATCTGTAAAGACACTGGATCTTTTGGGTGGTTTCAAAATCTGCTCGAATCTTTGGAGGAATCTCAGTCTGATCGTGGGTTCTTCCCTCTAGTTCGATCCTGTTTGTGTTAAGCCATAGCACTCAACATCTCGTCTTTTGCCTCAGCCAATTTCCTTCACATGAACATCTACTTGACTCAGAAGCTCAATCAAGATGCAATGTATAACATTGCTCTCAACAGTGGAGAATACGAGTGAATTTTCTGTTTTTCCTCGCCAGGCTCCTTGTGGTGATGGGTACTGACAAATGCTGGCCCTTCGCCTTAGTCCTCTCACCCATCTCCGCACCCAAACCCGTTTCGGACGCCCAGATTTCCATGCAGTTTTCGACAAACTCAATGAAGCTGTCCTGAGTCCACAATACCTTCCTGGTAAAGAGGCGAGCTTGAAGCCTCACGTCGGTGTATTCTTTTGCGGTGTAAGTTTTACTTTATCTTACGCGCTTCCTTGAGCTTACGTGTAAGCTGATCCTTGACTTTAATAGGCCGGTCCTTTGGCCAAGACTATTAAAAAGGAGGCTATGTCTCACAATAGCTCCTCTGTTCGTTGGACATTCGACAAGGAGCACTTCTGAGCGCTCTTAAAGAAGGCGATGATGACCTTTCGATTCAATCGATTCTTGTGATGAAACTAGTAATATTCTCTGCGATACCGCTTTCTCATGTAGACTTGTTGTCTTCCAGTCCAGACGAGAAGTTCATTCGTCCTTCTAGGTGCAAGTCTCATCTCTGACTGTCTTCTACGCATTACAATTTGCTTCTCCAATGGATGTCCCACTACATCATTTTTACTAACAAAGAGCTTCATTCCCTTGTCCGTTGGCGTTAAAGTTTTCCCAAAGCTTACCACCTGTCGTGTCACCGGAAAGGTAAGCCTTGATTGGCGCTCTGTTGCCGAACTGTGTAAACCACTTCTTCAACAGTGGGAATTCGGATTCCAAGAGAGTTGGTCTCAAGGTCGTAAATGCAGTCAAGAGATAGAAGAGTGTATACTCCGCAAAGCAGGGCTTTCGGAAGGAGTTAATCCTCAGACAAGCGCGAGGGAAGACAGGAAGTTGGAACTCACATAGTTGTCATACACATACCACCCATTCTTGCTGCTTGAGTTTGAGAGCATGTGCTCAAATGGCTTGAGCAGACTAGGAAGATGCTTGCTAGCGAAAGTTGTCAATAGCTCGACCTGACCAATGACAAATAGAGAAAGCGAAGATAGATCATCAGCACGAAGGCACCGTCTAAGGAGGCTACTAATTATAATTACTTACTGGTGTTGAGTTGTAGGTGTGCCTCCAGTATGCTCTGTTCAAGTCTTCAAGGCCACACGCCAGCTGGTCAACCTTCGCGTTCTGCAGTAAGTCGCCGGTGCCAGCATGATCTATAACACCAGAGATGTACCTCAAGATTGCATCTCTGGAAATATGAAGCACGAGCCCGGAACTGTATTCAGTTTCGATGGCATCAGACGTGAAGAGAACACAGAGCTGTCTTACTGTTGGGCCAGCAAGACACCATCGATGGTAATCGTAGGTAGCTGACAAAAAGGGTACTTTGAGAGATCTGAATTGATACCAGCCGGTTATGAAGAGTTTATCAAGTGGGGCTCAGTGGAATGATACTACAGCGAGTTCACTCACCAGTTTTGTTTTGGTCAAACTGCTCCTCGTTGTCATCATCGACGATGTCTTCAGTGTAAGGAATACCGTTGTCAATCAAGATCAAACGGATCGGTTCTCCTCGACCGCTACGAATCAGCACAAATCACGTCAGTCCAGAGCGATGAAAAGTAGGTTGGGCTATCGTTTGACGAACCGGATATTGAAGTAGTGCAGCACGACAGAGCTGAAGGGCAAAACAGCAGTCATGTTGTTCGTGGATGGCGAATGATACTTAGCCAGCTGGACAGTCTACCACTCTCGATATTCTTTTATAAACGAGCTATAAAAAAAATCACCACGCGCTGCTTCCCTACATGAGACTTCGGATCCGCGATCGAAGTTACAACAAGTCTCACATAATAAACACTTTGGCAGTCTCGCACTTCTAGTTCCAGCTCTTTGTCGACATAATACACCTCACCTACAACCTCACCTAAAAGCCTACCAGACCCAAGGACCCATAAACACAGCCCACCTTTCCACACCTCATCAAGGCCGCAAACAGCTGCCAGATTGATATTCCTATCAACCCTGCCATCTGACCAAAAGCACGTGGTAAAGAAGAAACATCGCTGCTTCGTACTATCCCCAGAAACCTACGACTTTCAATTTCGACGATTGTGAGAGAAATGACTTGCAGACTGGGAGCGCCAAGCGGATCTCCTCTTTGTTGTCGCTTGTCGAATGAACGAAACTTTCAACTGTATTCTATCTGACAAGACAACAAGAACATCACAAAAATTGACTAGCCACTCAGAAGGCTGCTATTCCAGGAGTAACCGGCGTCTCCGTTGCAGGCTTCGGCTGCTTGCCCACTTTCCGATATTCCCAAAAGGATCTTCGAATCGGATCAAGAGTCTTCAACTGTTCAAAGTACTTTGGTACAAGAAGCATAATGGAACTAAGTTGCCCGTTCATTCTTAGGAGTTGATAAGAAACAAGCACTCACCTGGTTCGCAGCCTCGACATCACCTTCCTCTATCGCAACATCAGCCAACCACTCAATCGCGGCTGAACACGGCTTTTGCTTGTTAAGAGTCAGACTCTCAGACCATGATTTGAGAGGAGCGAATGGAAGTGAGAGTTTCTTATGAAGGCTGTTGTGGATGAAAAGGGAATAAACGAAACAGATTGTCAGCTTTAGAAATGTCGTGTCAAGGAAATGTTGAAGGAGCGACAAACCCTCGAAGATATGCCCAAGCAGAAGCGTTATTAGGAACAATCTCTAACTGTGACATGGTATACCTATGAAAACGGAATATTATCAGTACACGAGCTCGTAGTAGGGTGAGTGAACGCAACAACTCACTTGAGTTCTCTATCCTTCGCTGCCACACCGAGAGCACCAGGTCTACCAAACGTCAAAAAAAATCTGTGATTCCAAGCTGAGTTATTCCTCACATCACCTCCGTGCTCGGTGCGATCCTCGTCTTCGTCGCTGTCGTCACTCTCGTCCAAGACCTGAATCTTTTTCTGTTTAACGTCTTTCCATGCATCATCATCGTCGTCATCTTCTGAATGGACTTGCAGGAGCTTCTCGGTCCAAGCAAGCTCGTCGTCCCATTCAGAGACTGACATTCGGTCCCCAAAATGCGAAAGGACCCATTGTCGGTAGGCCCAAGTGTGGTAGTTTTTTTGATCAGGTATCAGCGAGTCGGAAATGAACTCGAGTTCGCTGAGAGGGGAAGCTGGGGAGATGTGAGTGAGGAGCAAAAGCCGGTGGTGCCTGTTGAGGAGGAAGTTAGCCTCAGCAACTGCTTACACGGTACAATGAGCTGTCACTCTCACCAAACTTGATATGTTTTCATGTTCTCATTGGCAAATGTGTTCATGAGCTCAAGCTCCTCGTTCAGATCAGCTTGAAGAGCGAGTAACGTCTCAAAGCGATATTGCCTGCAAGAAATCGAGCAATCGGTCAGCTTAATGAACAAAATCGTAATTTAAGTAGTATTTCTACCGACCAGACAGTGTAGTGACTTGGGTTAAACTTAATGCACTTCAGAGTGAGCTCCAGAACTCGTTCCGAGTGCTCTTCCTTCGCCATGACTGCTCGAAGGTACGACATTGCCTCAGAATCTGCCGAAAAGTTAAGATGTCTGAGAACAGTGGAGGGACAAATAAAGGGCATAGGAAAGGGAAGGAACGTACAGTCAGTGTTGTACATGATCGGAACAAGGGGAGACGGTCCATCGTCCTGTGGGATTGGGGTGATATCTGCCCATTCGGGCTGCAGAGCGTAGTATATCGACATGGCAAGGATACGAAAGGAGGTCTGCTTCTGCTCTGATAGGTGTGGTTGAGAGTTCGACAGCAGACAAAGGCGAAATTGGTTTGAACAGAACGAGGGGATGCAAGACAATGAATTGTCGGAGAGCTGATGTTTCACTTATTTTCTATTTCTCCTTTTGCTTTCGTTCTTGGTGTATCAAAGAAGTCGTTAAATATCATGCCATTCATATACGAATTCGTGTAAGGATCATTATTAAGGTCGTGAAAGGTCAGTCGTCGCAATAGTGGGCAGAGGACGTGACTGAAAAGTAAGGTTGTAGGGTGAGGGAAAGACGAAGTGCGTCAAATATGGGCAGTTAGTTCCTCAGAGTCTGGTCTTCTCTGTGACGGAAGTTGGGGGTGCTGCTTTGGCGGTTCCAACCTTCTTCATGTTTTTACGTTGATCACCACCAAAGAACGAACCCTTCTTCGCTTTTCCCTTCTCAATCTTCTCTCCAGATTGGAGGCCAGATCCAGGTTGTACAACGGATGCAATCTGTGTGCTGCTGTTTTGGCTGAGAGCCTCTCTTCCACGGATCCTACGGAATCAGGTGTCGATGTAGTTATAGACAAACAAGGCTGCAACGCGAGAAGTTCAGCAGACATAACTTACGTCAAGAACTCCTCAAGAAGCAAAGCGTTTCTAGAATTGGCCTTCCAGATGCCCTGAAAGTTAAAGGGAAAAGAAATGAGCGTTGCGATGAAAGATGAGGGATTCTTGCGCCTACCAAAGCAACATCTCCAATCAAAGGAATAAACCCAACTCCAGCCGACACAGCATTGTTAAAGAGTAATTCTCTCAGTAGCCAATCAGGAATATCTGCCTCTCGCGCTTTACGAACGACAAGGAAGTAGTTGAGAGCTGCATCTGCGACGTCACCCGCAACTGGAATGAGTCCCAAGAGGACCGTGTATCCAAATCTCATTCCGCAGATCTGGAAACCCTTATCTAAATAATGAGCTCGTTTGTTGACTTTCTTCAGGATCTGCTCGACGACCAGAGAGTTTCAGTTCAAGCTAGGATTTCTGTCGAGCGATGATCAACCAACCTTAGTATCTCTCTTCGACAACCCGGGTGGTAAGTCTCTTCTTCTCTGACGTTTTCTACCCTTCTGGTCCAGATACTCCTCATAGACTGGATCTGGAGGCTGAAAACTACCTAACTCTTTAACAAAGAGTTTCTGAAAGCCCAAAGGTCATGAGCAAGGGGAAGGAAAGCGGGTTGTTTCAGTTTGTTGGTTCTTACTTTGGCTGCTTTTCCTCCAACACGTTGCAGTAAGGCTGGTAGAGCTTGAGAGGACATGGGTTCGAATGAAGAGGTTACCAAGGTATGTGGTTGGGAGAGAAAATCGAAAGGTCTAGGGGCAGTGAACAGGTTGGTGGAGTTTCAGCCTTGTTTTATACGTCATGCGACGGTACTCACAAACTCGCAGCGCGTTTCTAAAGACCATTGAAATCATCAAATGTAGATCATAATAATAAGGATACAGTAAAAAGTTCAAATCATGCTACATATGCAACTATTGATTCTGATAAGTAATGGTAGCGATAGTGCGATAAACTTACAAAATCAAAACAAACAGAACGCCTTTCCTCCTGCTCACAGACTCTCCCATTTCTGGTCACCCAGGGAGACAAGTCTAAGGAACAATTGTTCTCTTCTGGCAATGCTATTGATCTGAAGGGTCGTGGTGCCCTCTACTGCCCCAGGCTTCTCAACCCTAATCTCGAGTCCAGCTCCTTCAATGTCAATTGAAGAAGCCCATCCAAGAACTGTACGACCAATGCCAATTCCGTTCTTTTTCATTTCAACAATAGAGGAGATTGGGAAGGATTCAGCTGGAGCTTCACCCTTTGCAAGTGTGAGTGGCACGAAGGAAAGCAGCGGAATGGGAGTTTCCTTGGTGATGGGTGTAATGACCAGTCGGCCTGACTTTCCGTTGAGTTTACCGGGGAAAGCTATCGAACAGAGCAATAAAAGAAAATAAAATGAAATGAAATGAAAGAAACGAAAGTCAGAAACTTTGATTATGCGTGGAAGAAGACGATACTCACAAACATTCGATCCATCGTCATTGAGGAATCCGTGAACGATCATTCGATCCAGCTTGGAGCCAATCTTTTTCCTCACACCTTCAACTTGGACATCGGCATGGAACGCAGCACCTTTCTTTGCAATACCTCGCAGCGCTCCCATGAGTCTACCTTTACTCTTCTTTTTGATTTGCCCAGCTGCGTCAATGTCTTCATCACCGTCGGCGCCTTCAATACCAGTCTCTTCTTCCGCCGACATGAGATCTGGAGAAGTATCGCTGACACCTGAGGCAACCGCTCCTGCGACTGGTTTGGCTGGCGGCGGTGGGATTGGCTTTCCAAGCCTTTCGCGGACTCGAAGGATATGCAAGGTTAGTTGAGCGTTGGTTGGGACTTTAGAGAAAAGAGAGCTGTCAAAAACAAATGAATTCAGTTTTAGGTTGTGAGCTGGGGATGAAGTAGTTTCAAACCTACTTTCTGAGATCCAGCATTTGCTTAAACCATTTGCGTTCTGAGAGCTCCATCAGGAAGGGTGCACCCTTCTTCGCGACCCACATGATGGCAGGTTGAGCAAAGAAGGTGAAACCAAGAGCAAAGGAGCCAGACTGAGCCCAGATATGTGGGGGAATGACAGCAGTGATGAGAAGTATGGGTAGAATGACAGCTCCAGCAATCTTGAAACGAGCCAAATTCGAGTGGTGAGCTTTTGGAGGAACAAGCGAGCTACGACCCAAGACACGTTAGAAAGGGTGAAGAATCGTTAACCTGTTTGAGAAACTACTTACTTGGCAACCATCTCAGTACCATTTGCAAAGCTGTTCAGCCCATCCTGCAGCATCTTGGCGTAATGCGCCATCACTCTGTCTCTCTCTTCCTTCGCCTTCTTTGCAGCCAGTTTCTTAAGTTGTTTCTTGGACATCTTCTTCCCATCCACCTTGACAACTTTCTTGTCGTCTTCTTTGGCCGCTTTGATTTGTTCGTCTGGAGTCAAGAGTTTACCTACCACAGGCAGGTTGAATGTGTAAGCTGGGGACGAAAAGATGAGGGGAGAAAATTAATCAAGACTGACCAGATTCATCAAATTCATTGGTGTTCTTCAAAGCATGATGGACAAGAACATGGTCTTCGTCACTACTGTTTCCACCTCTGAGGCCGGGAACATTCTCTCCGTCTTCGTGATCATCGTCGTCGTCGTCGTCTTCGTCTTCATCGAGATCTTTCTCGCCAACTTTCCCATTACCATGTTCCTTATGACCACCCATGAGGACTTGAATTCCAAATCGTTGAACAGTAGACATGAACTCCCAACTTTGTTGCTCGACCTGTGAGATGAATATATTAAGACACCTCGACTGGAGCGAGCGTAGAAGGAGCGTCCATTGCGTACCTGTTCCGCTTTGCTTCTATGCACTACAGGATCTCCAACACTCTCAATAAGAGACTCGTCTCCCTTCTCATTCAACGGATCTGTTGCTGACACCGGTACTCCAGGAGGAGGATGAACGACGGGGAAGAGAAAAGGACGCGCTTTGGGGAATGCGGTAATAACAGCGAGCAGACCAAGGATAAGAGGAGTAGTTTGATGGAACCACCAAGCGATACAGTAAGCCTGAATGAATTTCAAAACAGAGTTAGCCTCCGCCGTTGGTGAAACTGGGAATAGAAACTGAAACTCACAACCAGCCAACAAATGGTTCGATTCTTCTCTCTCCAACTCCAAATCCTCTCTAGTTCTCTAACGCCTCTAATCAAAGAGATTCCTACTGTTCCGTAAAGTCGCTCAACTGAACTCTGGATCGCATCCGATCTGAAGGGTACATCAGGCAAGGTAGATGGTCGGAGATCAAGTTCTCCTTCAGGTAGATTGGTGGCCCTGAGAACGTGATTAGTTTGGCCAGAGAATCTTCTGATAAGATAGTACAAGGTGTCATCTTCTATTCCCGGGATACCTAGCTTTCCTTGAGGTTGTTGACCTTTCAATTCACGCTTTGCTGCCTCGGTCTTCTCGACCTGCTGTTCGATGACATGAGGAGGAGCTTGAGTGAGATGTTCAGCCTGTTTCTCTGGCGAGACGTCTGGGGCTTGAGGTAAAGCTACCACATCCGAGTTCTCGTGAGTTTCCTCAGTCGAAGCTGTGACTATCAGCGCTGGATCGTCCACGCTTGCTGGCAGAGCAACTACAGGGACGTCTGTCGTCGTTCCGACTGGGATTGCTGTTGGTTCTTCGTTCATTCTTGAACGTTGGTGGTGATGGTTGATGAGCAGACGAGAGATGGCAAAGGTGTGTCGATTTTAGTTTTCTGGAGTTGCGATGACGTCTTCAATGCGAAGCGCTCGCAGCAGCCTTTGTTCGTACTTGATTTGAAGTTTTCCCGACCCCGATCGATTGGAGAGTGAGTTGGATCTATTGTGAGTGTGGGTGTGAAAGAATATTGGAGGAATCTACTCAAAGAACAGGGCAGATACTGAAGAAAAGTGCTTCCTGGTCGAGACGCGGCTGATTGTGTGCCGACTCCATCATATCCGCTCACCTTTTCGCGTGTACTCAGCCCATATGTACTCAGCCCACTCCGTCATATCCTCTCCGTTGCACCTTCCGCCCCCAGAGGCGCAAGCTGCCTTCCTATCGGCATTGTACCTCTTGCAGACATGCGATTTAAGACAAGCGCCACGAAACACTTCTTTTTTGAAAGAGCGATGAGAAAGACCTCGTGGTACAGATGCCAATTCAGTTGTGTTGTCATCGAAGCAGGAGCCACAGTTGGGGCGCACGTCCTGGTTCTACAGCTGCACGCACGGGCGAGGGGTCTCAAAATCGGGACTGGGCCGTAGGCGATCGGCGTGACTTGCTGGACACGCGCCCTCTGCCAAACCTTGCTCGTCCCCTCTCCCGACGGCATTCTCCTCACCTCTGGTCCGTTTCCCCTCAACGTTAGGGTTATGGGGAATACTGGGCAGTGTCAAGATTAGACTGGGTGTGCGCTTTGATCTGCCCCCACCGTATGGACGGGAGCAATACCATTCCCCTGCCATTGCATAAAGATTTTTCAAAACCCCTTCTGCACTGGATAGTGTGTTTCTGGAAAAAGAAGAAGGCCTTAACCACCACCAGTCCGAGACTGGCAAGCATAACCAGGCTGTTGTATTGCTAAAGCTCGTAAGTCCCCTCCTATTGACTTGGCCTCATACTTTGTGTGGCAACTGCCGATAGAAGACTAATTCATCGTGCATTCTTCCCCTCCGGCTTTGGGATTATGTGTCCAACCAGTTAATATGGTCTTTCCACCAGAGGTTCTAAGACAGATAATAACCTACGCTCTTTATGTGCCACTCTACCTCGAGACTGTGCCCACTTGGATCACTGGGGTTGACATTGAGAAGAAGAAGAACGATTTTGCGAAAGCGCTTCAGGTAAGTTATTTCCCCCTTCGACTGTTACAATACACGCTAGGATCTGATCGTCTTGGGTTCTTTTCGTAGCATCGACACGACATCCACTTGCGCTTTTCCCTCATCCATCGCTCACTCACACCCTTCGCTCTCGAGTCACTTTACTCTCATGCCATTCTGTGCAGGCGGAAACAAATCACTCAGTTTAGAGATCTGATTCTGAACGAGGCGCTAGCCTGGAGCCCAGAGAGCACGAAGAAGAGATGTGAGATGGTCAAGACGCTGTCTTGGAGGTCGTCAAATGCTACGCAAGCTAGTCGAAGTGAATACCTAACATATTCGTAAGTCTTAAATACAACTTAAATACACCCTCGGACGAGTTTTAGGCTGTCAACCTGACCGCTATGTGTGTCGCCTGTCTACAGTGGTGACTGGCTGTCTAAAAACTCTATCGCTCTCATTCGAAAGCTCCCAAATCTTTCATCACTCGAGTCGGAATGTTGGTTTCCTTCCTTTCCAATCAGATCAGTTGAGTGAGTATCAAAATCTTCCTGAAAATTTGACATGCTTCTGAGACTGAGTATGTCTTCTACCATTTTGTTCACAGGGAAGACTTCGGTTACGTCCACCCAAACATCAAATCCTTCTCCCTCGCTTCCATTTCTCTCTCTAAAACCATCGCTGAAGAGATCAGAGATAAGTTTGCTTTCTTAACCAGACTGAGAAGCGTCGAGGTAAGCTTCAACAACAGGCTGGAGGACAAGGAGTTCCTTGGAAATTGGTTACGGCCGCTCGCGGGATCGTTGGAAACATTGGAGCTTTCAGTACTAGCAAGTGATAGAAAAGCTATAGGCTCATTCGACAACGTGTTCGAGGTAATAGCCCCTGTTCTCTAGGTGATTTCTCGGTGATTTGTCTGACATCTGAAGCCGCTCGCCCTTTTTCGCAGGTGATTCCTCTCATCAAGAACTTAACCATAAGAACCGACCTCATTTCACCTGTGTTCTTCTCAAATACACCACCAGCGTCACTCACTCATCTTAGCCTGACGTTCTATCACAACGAAGCCGTCACTTTTACAACCCCCGAAGCGATCCTCCAAGCGTTTGACATCGGCAAACGGAGAGGTGAGGAAGGGAAATGGACACCCAAAGATGTGCTAGAAGTTGTCAAGGAGATGGCAGATGGTAATGATGGATCTTTTACTGGAGAGCATGAAGATCCTCATTCTGATTCTGCCGCAACAACTCGTCCCACTTTAACTGGTAAACAAGCGGAGGCATCTACAAGCGAGGTTGGATACCCAGTGGACGTCAGCCCTGCTCATTTCCAGGATTTCTTGAGGAACAAAATATCCCGAGGAGTTCTTTGGCCATGATCTTGGTTAATTGGATGGCTATTTACTTGTTTTTACACCTGCTACCACTCTCAACTGCCGCACTCGCATATCAGCATATCATACACATTAGTCATACCTGTAACATAAGCCTATATACCATTATTTTGTTTCTTATTGTTCTATTCAGCAAAAGCATTTGCTTAGTTTCAATCGACTTTTTTGTTGGTACTCGAACACCTGTAGCTTGCCAAAGTCGACTTAAACGTCAATTACCTCCTGATACCAGACAATGTCACAAGCGACCTTCCCAAGGATAACAAGGTGTATACAAGCATCCTGCTCGACTTCCAACGTCGCTGTCAGGTCATTTTCCAGCTCTTCTGTTCTTGGACGAAGATATTATCCTAACCAGCCCAGGTGGACGCCTGAACTCCCACCTCCCTATGATCCTGTACCGCCCCTTTCAGCGTAAGTAGTTATTCTCATAGCATCAGCATGTGCTTTGGAGTTGCATTTGTTGGCATCATCGAGGAGAAGCAGCTTTTTTGGGTTCAATTCTGAACGCTTCCTCATGGAAAAAGTCTTAACGCAGAAGCTAACTCTTCTTTCGCATGCAGTGAACATCCTCCCCCTCTCCCAAAAGATTACGTCCACCCTCTAGCAAAATGGGACTCATTCCTTGATGTTCCTGTCGATCCTTCAAGGCCCAACGTCCGCCTAATCAACGATCCGCCGTTCATGCCAGTACGAAAGATGAAGGCAGCTGAAGCATTGGATGACAGTGGTTCTGAGAGGGCGTATGATGCTGCTTTGTTGGGTCTGCCGGAGAAGGCGATTGCGGGTCTCTACCGTGCGCCTATTGCGACGAGAAGACTGATGAAGCAAACAGCTACCGGGCGACAGTGAGTTCACCAATTCACCTCTTGACAGATAAAGTGATAACTCAATACTTTCTGGCTTCTCAGGATATATCACAACGTAACCATGATTGTTGGCTCACCGACCAAGGGGCTGTTAGGCATTGGACATGGAAGTCACACCAAATTCGCTACAGCAATGAACAAAGGCTTCAGTGCAGGTTAGTCTCAAATAAAAGCTATCACTTTATGTCTAATTCAATGCTGAACAATCTGTTATTTCAAGCTCTTCGAGACCTCACCCCAGTCAACCGCCACGAAGGTCGAACTCTGCTAGGTGAAGGAGGCCAATTTGAAACCAAATTCGCCGCAACTAAAGTCTCATTCAGAGGTCGACCAGCTGGTTTCGGTCTGAGATGCTCACCTATGCTCTATCACATCTTCAGCGCCTGCGGAATCAAGGACGTGTCGGTCAAGATTCAGAACTCGAAAAGTAAAACCATCGTTGCTCAGGGTGTTGTAAAGTGGCTTCAAGCTGGAGTGAGCATCGTTATTTCTGTGATACTTGATTTCGATGTGCACTGACGCTAGCTGTGCGCGCTCTTGGTTCCAAGGCTCATCCAAAGAATTTGGGAGATGGATTTGGTTCTGAGCCAGCGAGATTGAGGACAGGTACTGGATTCCAGACAGTAGAAGATATCCAGTTGGAGAGGGGCAGGTATGCTTACGGTAGCACATCCTTGCCTACGGTTAACGCTATCAGAAAGTCTGCGGCTGGCCGCCCCAGTTTCTGATAGTGTTTCGTCTATTGATCACTGGCATACATAACTTTCTTGAGAAAGACAGTTCTTGCAAGATAGACAGGCTTAATAGCAGCAGTATTGGGCATAGCAGATAGAGTCGTGGCGTGTCCTTTGGTCAGCTCAACTGAGACGCAAGCGATTTGCTGCTAACCAGAATCCTTCTTCTTGTGGTAATGGGAAACGGGCAGTCATCACCATCAGGACCTGGTGGGTCAGCTTCCCATCCAGGACCAGGTCAACAGCAGCAGCATCTACAGCAGCAGCAACAACAGCAGCAACATCACCACCACCACCCAGCGAAACCTCAGTCTCACCACATCGAACGTCCATCTTCACCAGCTAACAAACGACGCAAATCCCTCGAACTACCTGACTTAGCGTCTCTCAGCTTTACCTCTGCAACACCTACATCTTCCACATCTGCCAATGCTCCGTATGGTGGTCCAGGAAGCAGTGGTGGAAGGATCCCCAGTCCAGGCGGAGGAAGGGGTGGAATGGGGAGGAATCCACTGTCAGGGAAGAAACCTAACCCACTGCAGCCTGCTATGAGTATAGCACCGTTATCGTCTAGTACGAGGCCAACAAAATCATCTCCTCTAGGCCAGCAACCCCAACATCATAATCCCTATTTCCCAGCAACCCCAACGCCAATCCCTATCAAACCCGTAGCGATACCTAACACTAACACAGCTGGAAATGAAGCACCTTTGTCTGGTCTGCCAGAGTATTCCAGAATGACTTACAGTGAAGCTAGAGGTCCTCTGCCAGGCCCAGTCGGAAACGCATCTCCAGCCTATGCCATCCTTCAGCAGCAGGCGGAAACTGGCACTCTGCCTTCACCCATTCCTCAACAGCCAACACCATCGACCGAGGCACCAACAGCACCACCGACCACAACAACAGTCGCGTCTGCTGGAGCAGACGGTGTACTTCACTCTGGCCTTCCTGTCCCCGTCCCAAGTAAAGGGTCGCTTGCTCAGCCTGAACTCACCAAACTTACCAACAGCCCACTTATTGCAACATCATCTGCAAATACATCTGGTAGATCTAGTACGGCAGCTATCAGTAAGACTTCAGTCGCTGGTCCGGCAGTAGGTGACGCCGTTCCAACCCTTATTCAATGGTCTGGCGGTGGGAAGGAGGTGTATGTCTGTGGTACTTTTGCGAAGAATTGGCAACAGAGGCTAAAGATGAACAAGTCGTAAGTATACTGAACTACCAGTTTCACTATACCAGTCAGCTCACTCTTCCGTTTGCCTCAGAACACATGATTTCTCAGTTCTCCTGTCTCTACCGCCGGGTCCTCATCGTTTAAAATTCATTGTTGATGAGAGCTGGAGATGTTCTGATGAGATGGCAACAGCAGTCGATGCTGATGGAAGTTTGGTTAATTATATTGAGGTGAGGATTTCTGCTGCAATCGCGAAGCGCTTGCTGGAAACTGATGGTGCTCGCTCTAGGTCGCCGCTGAGCCCAAAGAAGGTGATCCGAAATCTGAGTGGGGTCTCGGTTGGGAAGGTGCTCATTCAATCGACCAAGGTCAGTCCAGACAGATGCTTACCTCTGCTCGTCCTTCGCTTCCGTTGCTAAGCTCTGGTCACGCTCTACAGACGCAGATGACGGCGAAGCCTGGACGTCAGAAATACCACCGCAGTTGGTGGAGCTCCAGGCGATAGAAGAAGCTCACAACGAGAAGAGAGAGCAGTCTATGTCAACTGGAAGACCTTTGCCTGATGTTCCCAAAGGGTTCCCGCAACCTCCCCCTCTACCGAAATGGCTGGATAAAGTCATTCTCAACAATGTTGGACAGGCGAGTCCTGGATTTGGTGGTCTTGCTGAGGCTGGGGGTGCAACAGGTAAGTTGGTTGTCGTCCTGTTCCCCCGTTCGTTGTAGTTCGCCCTCATGTTGACCTGATCACTTTCAACTTAGTCGCGCCTGATGACAACTCCATTCTTCCAATCCCAAATCATGTCGTATTGAATCATCTGACGGCATCAGCGATACGAAATGGGACACTTGCAGTTGGTACGACGACGCGATACAAGCGAAAGGTGTGTCGAATGATTTTTTATATCTCTATCTCCGCCAGTGAAATGCTGACGTAGCATTACTTCTTTCTAGTATATCTCGACGCTGTTGTACAAGCCAGTGGAGATATAACGCTTTAGTGGCAGTGTCATGACTATTGATCGCGAGCTGTGTATGAGGGGTTCCTTTTTCCGCTTTTTTTTTGTGGTAGATACACTTATGCATTTTGTAGAAGAATCTGAAAGCACGTAGAAAGAAAAGGAAAATAAAGTACGTAGTGGAGAATTACGATTTCTGAAACCCGTCCCACCTCTCAAAGCCTTCAGTGTGGATTCCCATCGAGTCCAGCATTCTTCCCACGCTTTGATTGATGAGGTCGTCCAAGCTTTGTGGACGGACATAGAATGCTGGGACAGGTGGGAAGATTGTGCAGCCTGCGCGGCGAAGGAACAGCCTACAGAACATCACAACGTAAGCTGATGGTCCAAAGCAACATACAGAACGAAAGAACGAAATAAAGCTGACATATTTTCCAAATGGATATCGCTCAGAGGCGTCTCTCTCACTACCAGCATCAACTTCCTACCCTCCTTCATGCAGACATCGGCTGATCGACTGATCAGATCGTCGCAGAACCCGATCCTGACAGCGGCCAGAGTCTTCATGCTGCAGGGAACAATGATCATTCCGTCGTGCAGGAACGACCCGCTCGACGGCGGAGCTGCCATGTCGTTGATGTTGTAGCTGAAGTCGGCCATTGCTTTGATCTGCAGAAGCCCCAAACAGTGAGTCCCACTTCCAACCAACGGTAGAAATCGGTAGAAAATCGGCTCACCTCGCTGGCCGTCATGTCTGTTTCGTATTTAAGTGTCGCAATGGCCCATTTGCTTAGTATCAAATGCGTCTCGATGTCGAGCTCCCTCAGGACTTGTAGCAGCCTGATGGCATATACTGCCCCTGTTGCACCGGTCATTGCTACGATTATCTTCTTCCGTCGCTGCTGCATCGATCCCTGGCCCGAAGAATTGCAGTGGTGGTTCGAGCAGCAACAATTCGTAGGCGGCACGGAGGTGCTGGCGATGGTGCTGACAGTGGAGCTGCTCGCAGTGCTACTACTACTAGCTTCTGTTTCTGGGTGTGTAGAAGAATGATGAAGTATGGAGCTGGACATGTTGGAGAGAGAAGAGACGATGGAGTTCATATGAGGTTGAGCGTCTATTGTCGAAAAGTTGAAAACAACGAGAAACGAACGTTCTTCGCAGCCCAATACTTGCTGCTTTTATAAGCTTTCTTTCTGGTTTCTTGGCCAGCCCCATTACCTCACTAATCGCGGCGGCGATGGATGACTGGATCCAACTCGGCGACAAAAACATTCTACAGTGCAGATGCACTACGAGGGCGCGGACGACAGACGGAGTGACGCAGCGACACATTCAGCCTTTCTCTTTTCAGTCTTCTTTTCACTTCTCCTAGGCTGTTTCCGTACCCCTACTGTGCATTCACATTATTCCGGTCAGAGGACTTCTATCATAGTGGTGATCGACTTTTTGCGGCCGTCGGCTTAGTTGTATTTTGCCGGAACCAACCAAGCATATAAGTAGACGAACACTAGAGCGGTACGTCTTGTTTCATTTCCATCTCCAATACAAAAACCACCCATAACATCTAACTTACCTGCATATCTCCCTAGAGCCCCTCAATAATGTCAGATCCCAACGCTGCCGCCGCACTTCCTCGTAAGTCCTCAAGTCATGTGTCTCAAGGAGGACTTGTTCACTAACCCAAATCTTCTACATACATTTAGATCTAGACTTCAGAGTGTTCGTTGAACAGCTCGAGAAGGTGAGTTCCTTTTCATGACTGCCACATTGCCATCACATCTCAGGTCCACACCTTGCTATCTTTCAGGATAATGATTTGGTGAGAGTCCGAAGAGAAGTCGATCCAGTTCTTGAAGCAGCTGCTATCACCAGAATCACATACGAAACCGATGGGCCGGCGGTTCTCTTTGAGAACCTCAAAGGAGCGACCAAGGGAGGGCTCTACCGAATCCTTGGTGCACCCAACGCTCTCAGAGCTGACCCAAAGACGAGATTTGGTCGTCTCGCTCGTCATCTTGGAATGGAACCAACTTCCTCTCTCAAGGCCATCTTGGACAAGATGACTTCCGCTTCTACTCTTACGCCTATTCCTCCAACCATCGTTGAGACTGGCTCATGTAAGGAAAACAAGGTGAGATGACTAAAAATGCCGTCTTTGCCCTTGAAGTACGATAAGTGTTATTTGTCTGATACAACTCTCTTCGATATCTAGATCTTCGGCGATGATATCGACCTTCTCTCTCTTCCAAACCCTCTGATTCACGCCACAGATGGTGGGAAATACATCCAAACTTATGGAATGCATGTCGTCCAATCTCCAGATGGCAAATGGACAAACTGGTCGTATGTATTACTGGACTTGTTTTTTTGTGGCTTCAACGATTGAGGAACAGTTTTACTGATTTGCGAAAAATCACAACAGCATCGCTCGCGCCATGATTTACGACAAGCGTCACCTGGTGGGCCTCGTCATCGAACCACAACACATCTGGCAGATCCGCGAGCTTTGGAAGAAAGAAGGAAAGGACTGTAAATGGGCTTTGTGTCTTGGTGTAAGTTCGTTTCCACTATTGCCAGTGCTTCCTCAGATTTCTTATTTGGCTGGGCTGCGTTTCTGCCTTTTCCAGGTACCACCTGCTGCCATCATGGCTGCTTCCATGCCTATCCCTGAAGGAGTTTCAGAAGCTGAATATATCGGCGCCTATACTGGCGTTTCCCTTCCAGTTGTAAAGTGCGAAACCAACGATCTTTACGTTCCAGCCTCTACTGAGATTGTGTTCGAGGGAACTCTCTCTATTACTGACACTGCCCCTGAAGGACCGTAAGTATCTTCCTCCCTTCGATCTTGGGGTTCGTTCACTAAATGTAGTCATCGTTTACTCTTGCCAGATTTGGAGAAATGCATGGTAAGTGTATGCCACTGGCTTCTTATGATCCCTTCTCACGGAAACTTCCCCTTTTTTTAGGATATGTTTTCCCTGGAGATACTCACCCATGGCCAACATACCACGTCGACGCGATTACTCACCGCGACAACGCGATTCTTCCAATGTCCGCCTGTGGTCGTCTTACTGATGAAACTGTGAGTGCGATTCAACCAATGACAAGTGAACCTTTCGCTAGAATTTTTGTTTGCTTATTTATAGCACACCATGATCGGAGCTTTGGCTGCTGCAGAGATTGGCCGCCTTTGCAGAGAGAACGGATTACCTGTCATCAACACGGCGTCACCTTTCATTTCCCAAGTCACTTGGGTTGCTATTCAAGTGAGTATCACCTCTTTATGCTGATTAATAAAACAGATACCTGATCTGCAACACTTTTTATTAGTTTGACACCGTCGAGCTCGCCAAAATGAAAGTCACTCCAGAAGAGCTTCGAAAACGGGTTGGAGATCTCATTTTCTACCATAAGGCTGGTTATACAATCCACCGTCTTGTTCTGGTAGGATCAGATATTGATGTCTATGATGACAAAGATGTCATGTGGGCATTCAGCACGAGATGTCGACCAAATCATGACGAGGTACGCAGCTCTGCAGGCCACCCCTGACACAACGGCTTACCCTTTGTTTGTCTTACAGACTTTCTACGAGGAGTGCAAAGGATTCCCATTGGTTCCTTACATGTCTCATGGCTTCGCTAACCCAGTTAAAGGTGGGAAAGTCGTTTCTGACGCTTTGATGCCTTCAGAATACGCGACAGGAAGTGCAGACTGGGTCGCTGCCGACTTCAAGTCGTGAGTGACATAGTTATTCATTATGTTCTAAAAGACATACTAACAAGTTTCACTTCCTGACCTTCAGAAGCTTCCCTGATGAGCTGAAAGAGAAGGTATTAAAGAACTGGGAAAGCGATGGCTTTGCTCCTCTCCACAATTTCAAATCTTAAAAAGAGATTGTACGATATACATCCGCACGGATAAAGCAGCTTCAATCATCTTGTAACTTGAGTTTGGACAGTTTCGATACATATTTTGCCTGTGATTTTCCCGAGGGGAACACTTCTCCCAACCTCACGCAAGCCATGAGAATCATTTCGATTTCAGCCTCAATCATCGCAAGCTCTGTAAAGATGTCGGAAAAGCTTATTAGCATCTATACTG
This sequence comes from Krasilnikovozyma curviuscula, assembly GCA_014825775.1. NCBI lineage: Eukaryota > Fungi > Basidiomycota > Tremellomycetes > Cystofilobasidiales > Mrakiaceae > Krasilnikovozyma > Krasilnikovozyma curviuscula. The sequence continues at coordinate 3,758 of MVAQ01000151.1, read as the reverse complement.
AAGAATACAAGGTTACACACACATCAGAGGACTAACCTTCAGTTTTTCCTTCTTTCTCTAACGTCTTCGCCTCCATCAGAAGAGTTCTGAGGTTTCAAATAAATGTGTCAACATCAATGTGCTGTGTTGCGACGATGTTAAGCTTACCTCGCAGTTACAGTCCAGAGGTTGGAAAAGGAGTAATCTGTGGAGATTGAGTTCAAATATAAAACTCACGTACGTCGCTCGCTTCATGAATTAATCAAACAAGAAAACCTTCTCTTACCTAATTGACTGAAGTCGTATTTTGATATTGACATCAAAACGGATACAGCACCTTTCGCAGCTGCAACAGCTTCAGTTCGGGCGGCAGGGTTGTATCTTCTTTCTTCTCGACACAGGCATTGAAGCACGACATAAACCAAAGTGTGCAGATACTGACAACATCACAATGATTTCAGGGTAGTCAGTACCACTTTTATGTAGCATCAGCTATCACTAGTTTATAAACTTACAGCTATTCCTGGATTGACTCCTCTTGGTCTGCCTTCTATTGGATCTGAAACGTCCTCTAAGCCGACTTGGATTGCAGATTGTGTCGACGTATACTGAGTTTCGGGTATGCCATCCAAGAACTCTCTAGATGGATCTTGGAAGATCGGCGGGATTGATCTGATGAGATTGCTGACCTGTGAACGGAGTGAGGAAATTTCAATTGGGATTGGCTGAGGTAACGGAACGTCAGATGGTGATCCTTGGCTAGACGAAGGGCTTGCTGAAGATTGTAGCATTCTCCTCATCTTGCTTCCAAAGGGAAAGGAGAAGGGATCGGCAAGCCGCGCAGCACGATACGCTAGAGCGACAGCTTTCACTTGAAGCGATAGTAACCCATGATCAAATGTTGGTGTTGAACCCAACTGATCCAGAGGCGCATAGAGGTCATCCATTCTTTGATCTTCAGCCAGCGGTGAAGGCTACGAAATGGGTTTGAAACGTTAAAGCCTGCTCAGTCACAGAATATTTGAGACTCACCTCCTGATACGATCGCAGAGTTTTAGGGAAAGGTGTAATGATTTCGTGATCTGAAATAGCTGGAGACCAAATGAAAGCGGCCGCTTGAACACGTTCTGCAAGGTAGCAATGCCAAAATGTAGCTATGTTTTCCCACAGCTCGACTTGAGAGGATGGAGGTGGATAGACAACCAGTCTAGCCCTTTCCAGCGATGTGAGGTAGTTCATATTCTTTGTTTTGAGAGCACCGTCTTTCGAGGACCAGCTAGTTGATGGGGGTTGGAAAACTGATGATTCGATGCGATGAAGACCCCTGTAGACATGTCTCCAATGTCAGTTTGGCTAAGCTACAGAGAGTGATGTTTCACTCACGCTGCTACTGCAATTCTGCTAGCAAGTCCAGCCATTGACCAAGCGAGCGGATAGCGACCAGTACAATCTGGAAAAGAACAGCAGCTTAATTTACCTCTCGAGACGTCCAACGTTGAAATGACCGGGTTACTCACTCAGGTGAATGAAGAGAATGTTACAGGCTTGACACAGTCTTCAGAAAAGGTTATATATAAGAGTTATTAGCACACAGGCTCTCGATGAAACGAATGGGAAGCTTTAACCGTACTGTGTCATTTTCTCATATCCAATCAAACCAGCATCGATCGCCCTTTTAGCAGCGTCCAAGAAAGTTGCCTCTAAACCCTTGATGGGAACAATAGATGAAAATCGAGAGGATGCAGTGAAGATTGCGAAAAGTAATGCTGGATGAGGCCGTTGGGTTTTGATAGGGGCGTTTAGAGTAGAGAGGAACGTCGGTAGGTAGATTGGAGATCCGCCAAGTTGGGAACGACGAGACAAGAATACCTGGATACTAATAATGTAGAGATCTAATCAGTAAGAGCTTCGGAATGAACGGAGGGTTGGATGGGAGACTTACAGATGGGTCCTCATTGCAACGGGAACAGCTTCTACATCATCGTCGCAAGAGCTAATGATCCCTGCCTTAACATCTTCGTCAAAGACCAAATCATCATCTCCCGCATTAGGATCTGGGGATAGCCACAGATCCATGGTTGAAGTCGCCGGCGAAGGTTGAAGACTGGTAGGGAATTCGGAGGCAGAAGCACCAAAACTGCTGTCGTTTACGCCGCTGAGGAGGTCGAGGTGGCTATAATTAAAGGAAGTTTCGTTGATGTTGGAGTCAAACAAGCTGGTTGAGGAAGGGAAGAGAGGCTGAGATGGTGAGTGACTTGGCTGGGCTTGCACTTGGACAGGTGAAGGGAGCTGATGGACTTCCAAGGAAGTGTCCGTCTTAGTGTAAGGGAAGAGGTCTCCACTGAGATTTTCTTTACCCATCTGCAGGATCTGAGTTGTGAACTCTGAAGGAATGAAATCAAGCAGCAGGGTCGATAAAGTGTGTTTCCGGTTAAGCTTCGCTTCTGAAGACGTTGAAGGTAAATTGCGGGCTGCAGAGGGAAGAGAGGTACTGGAAGCTCCTCCTTCTGCCGTGGGAAAGGATGGTGCAACTGAACTGCCGGTCATATACGTATAGTCGCTCGGTGTAGTCGTGGTAGGAGAGGCGCGTTCATTTTCGCCCTGTGTAGAAAGCAAGGATTCCAGTTCAGCTGTACCAGACGTTTCATTATTGTGGATTAACAGGTCAGCGGATCAGATGGGGCTCAGGGATGATGATACGTGAACAAAACCTGGGGCTACTGACCAACTTTCCGTTCGAGGAGAGAAACTCTCGATTTCGATGGAATTGGTGGGTATATACAATCCCTAGAATGAGCTATACATGATTGACAAGCTGGGAGGTGTCCAGAGCACTTGATTCTCTTCTGGCGGCTTGTACCAATCGAGGTCCGTCAATGACCAGCAGTACCAGCAGAGATGTGAGAGAAGACTCTTACCAACTCACACAAGCCTGCCATCTTTTCAAAGCAAATTCTCTTGACTTGTGGGACATGTTACTATCGTTGAGCCGGACCAACCGACATCGACATGCGCGTTCAGAGGCGACTTTGTGACGTCCGACGGCGACTGCACTTTTACAGGAATTCGAATGCTATAATCTGAGTCTAAAGTCTGAATAGTCTACGCTCCTGGACCTCGAATTAGATCACAGAGGTAAGCTTCACTCGAAACACCCTCTATCGCTGGCCCATTTGGGTGAGGAGAGCAGCATTCTGACCATGTTCTACGCAGTGTCATGGCTTCAACCTCACCATCCAAACTTCGACCCCCAAGATCATCAGCAGCGTATATTCAAGTGGGTTCATTCTCTTCGGAACGAGCGAGCTCGTTCACCACCATTCCACTAGAGCTTCTGCGGAGAAAGTCAGCTCAAATTGCTCAAAAAGCCCTCAACTGCGACCCAGAGGAATACGTCCCTTATTGCTCGCTGGTGAACTACTTCTTCTTAGCAGGATGGTTAGATGCAGCCACAGGTGAGAGGACGCATTTACTTGGTCCTTCTTTGGAAGATTCTACTCACCGGTGTTTTGCTGCTTGCGTTTGTGCCCCACCCTGTTCAAGGTCCACTGCTACCTAGACTGAAGGAACACTATGATTTGTCATTTTCTACCCTATCGTTGATGTTTCTTTCCAGCTTCTTTGGGTACGATGCACCATTTTATTAGCACTTGAAAATCCTTGAACAGCTCTCTGACCTCAACAATTACCTTTTAGCTTCGCCTTTGCTGCTCTTAGCAGTGAGTTCTAACTTTTTTTTTTTTTTTTTGAATCTGTGACCCGACTATTTTTCTTCTAGT
>MVAQ01000150.1:0-52998 GCA_014825775.1 Krasilnikovozyma curviuscula | reverse complement strand
GTTCTGAGATTGTTCGCATTTACAGTTGGCGCTATTACTTGATGGAGAGGTACGTCACCAGAACGATCCCCTTGTTGACAAGTTTACCCATTTTGATGTCCAAAAGAAGTTTTCTTTTTAGATAAAAAAGAAAGGGAAACGTCCCGTTTTACACATTCACCTTCTCGCCTTGGACCTGTCGGCGCTCATCGTAATCGCATCGAACAGGATGCTGTTTTGTCGCAAGCACCCCAGCTTGACCGGCTCCGGAAGCTGTGAGTTCAACAGATCTTCGTTACAAATCCTTTTTAAAGCTACTGAAGAGAACTCCAGTGATGACTGACTACATTTGCGATGGTGCTGTGTCCAGTTGTCGTCATGTCAAATTAGCGCAGTCCTCGTTATCTGTATCTCAGGCGACCACAGCCCATCGCTCAATGCGAACCAGTCATCCACCAACACTCCTATCAAAGAAGAGAGCCCTTTGGTTTCCAGACCTTATTTTGTGGCTGTGAGTGAGCCCAGTGCCCTGCCTTTCTCGACTGTACACGCAGCAGCAGCTGAAACTACGAATGTAATATGACCCCTTGTATCTTCATTTTTGTTTCTCGATATCCTGGTTACATCCCTTAATCATATCAGAGTACTATTATTACAGGTTTTAGGTCTGGTTTAGTGCCATTCCCATCATCACTGCCGAAAAAACCAAGTTTGGTATGCCCTCAAAAATAGCCAAGTCTGCGGGAGAAGTGCTGCGTGAAGCTGCTTCGAACCAAAATCAAGGGGGTCAAGATGACCCTCAACAGCATCCTTACTTCGAAAGTGCTCACCTCAAGGGACCAAGTATGAACAGCCCGACCAGATCTGACTCCACAGTCTATATCTCAAGCTCGTTCAACAGCCCTCGCCGCAACGACGACCCCAGGACAATCTCACCACCGTTGTCCCCCTTGAGGCAGTCCATCCCGCTCCTTACACCTTCAAAAACATTCTCTGGGGACTCACTGGTACCATCGTTTACATCAGATCAGCAGGAGGAAAGGACCTCGAGACCCTCAACGCCGCCTCTCACTCCCAGCCCTCCTCCTTCGCTCTCCTTCCCGCTCTCACTAGACTCCACACTGAAAAAAGAAGCCGACTCAAAGGCCATTCGAAGTAGGCCTGCTGGATTGAAGATTCATACCGCTGGAGAGGAGCTCAACACCACCAACATGTTTGCCATTTCGCCTGGGGCTAGTTCTCCCGGAGTGGGAGAGACCAGCGGCCCTTCATCTGGTAGAAACAGCCCTCAGTTCCATGCTCGAAAATCAAATGAGCCGCAATCAACTTTCGGTAATGGTTATGTGCAAGGTGAGTCGACCGGCTGAGGTTTTGCTTAGTTATCGGCTCGAGAGAAAAGTTCGATTGAGAGCTGATTCGTCATTCTGCTCTCATTTCGTTCAGCACCATCACCGGTAAACACACCACGAATTCACACCGTTTCAACCCATCAAGCACCTAGCTCACCTGTCCTTACTGGCCGAAAACGAGCCAAATCGCCCGATACAGCGAAGTTTCCCCCGCCTGAAAGCTACAAAGACGACAGTCGACGGCCGTATCAAGAGCCTTCCAGCCCTTCAACACACTATCTTGACTCGGACGATAAACTTGACAAACTGTCCCAGACCTTGCTCAATAAGACTCGAAGGCTGTCGGAAAGTCTGTCGGTACATGGCCTCAAAAGGCTAGGTGATTCAGAGATCTATTGGCTGGGGCTGTACTTCCTATTCAACTTGGGCTTGACTCTCTATAACAAGTTGGCTCTCAATCGATTTCCTTTCCCATGGGTAAGCCTTATCTTGGACGGTATGTGTATCGGTAGTGTGCTTACCGTCGCCACATCACTTGCATCTGTAGACTTTGACAGGGATACATGCAGCGTCGGGCTGCATAGGATGTGTTGTAGCACAGCGGAGAGGTTACTTTGTTAGTTGAATTCAATTTCATTGGTAACTTTGGTCACTCCTTTGGCGACAAGCTGACTGATCGTTCGTTCCCATTTTCCCCCGCTGTCTTACCGCAACAACCTGAATTAGACTCCGCAAGCTCTTACTCAGAGAGCCTACCTCATCCTTATCTCATTTTCGGTACTTTACACAATCAACATCGCTGTCTCAAACATATCTCTCCAGCTCGTCACAGTCCCATTCCATCAGGTCGTCCGAGCGAGTACACCTGTCTTCACCATTGCAACAAGCTGGATCCTGTATCGCGATAGAGTACAGGATAAGCGTAAAATTATTTGCCTGATTCCCGTCATTGCGGGTGTTGGGTTTGCGTGAGTTTATCGCGCAGGACTTGTCGGTGCTGTGAACTGACGCCGCTGCCTTTCCATCGCCACAGGACTTACGGCGACTACCACTTCACCTTCCTCGGCCTCATCCTCACCCTCCTAGGAACGATACTTGCCTCTCTAAAAACCGTGACGACCAACACACTCCAGACACGCACGCTCTCCCTCCAACCGCTCGACTTGCTTTACCGCATGTCACCGCTGGCGCTGGCGCAGTGTATGTTGTATGCGTGGATGAGCGGCGAGTCGAAGAGGGTCATGCAGTGGGAAGGTTGGAGTTTGGGCAGTTTCACTGGGTTGACGTTGAACGCTGCCATGGCGTTCGGGCTGAACGTCGTTTCGTTCACCACTAATAAAAAGGTCGGGGCGTTGACAATGAGTGAGTCTCAAATCGCTTTACCATCGTACTGGCGGATTTTTTGTGCTGATTCGAGGTTCTTTCTTGGCAGCTGTGGCTGGTATGCAGAATCTCATGCGTTATCTCGGCGTCTTGATTGTCATTTGCTGACGGCGTCTTTTCTCAACTTTGCAGCCAATATCAAACAAGTCCTCACCATCCTTCTATCAGTTTTAATATTCAACCTCTCGATATCTGTGAGTCGCCGGCCGTTCTCTGATTTGTTCAATTTTGGTGCTGACATTCCTACCTCGGTTCAGGGTCTCAATCTTCTCGGCATACTACTCACTCTCATCGGAGGCGCAGCCTTCGCTTACGTAGAGTTCAACGAGAAGCAGTCGAGGGTTCATAAACGAGAGAGCAGCAGTCTGTTGCCTCTACCGACTTCGGTGGGGAAAAGGAGACAGACTGTCCTGTAGTGTTCCAATTTGCTGGAACTGCCTTCCATATGTAACACTTGCAATATTTATCTGCTTTTGTTTTCAAGATTCTGATGCGCTGTTGAGACGAAGTCCAGAGAAAACATTGCTCAGGTTGTCTTGTGCTGAGTATCAAAATAAAGAACGCCGTGACAGCCCCAAATATATACCATTTCCCTACGCATGTTCTCGCTAGAGCCCCGATCTAACACTCGGTGTTATCTCTCACTTTCTACAAAGTTACAAGAAAGTTTCTCTACAAAGATTGGGCTGGCTTTTCGTTCTCAGACTCCATTCTGCCGACGACTTGGTCCACCTTGACGTTCAAATCCTGGAAGAACACCTCCATACACACGATAGACAGCAGACAGAACGCTGCCATGGCAACGAAAGGCCAAATGAGGTGTGGATCAACTAGAACTCCTGAAGCATTGACGATCAAGACCACCGCAGATGAAAGAGCAGATGCGAAGAGCACCATGGCGTAAACTGCGTGCAAGGCCAGTAAACAAGCGTGAAGGTAAATTTTAAGGAACAGAGTCATAAGTCAGTACAGACCACTCTAAGAAAGATTGACGGGCGGCAATTGGGAATTATAGCTCTTGAAACGCGCCAAAAGAATGCCTCTACAGACGGCCCGACACCTGGAAGAATCGAAACACTCACCAAGACCCTTCATTCTGGCGGGCGCACGAGTATAAGCGATCTCGTACGACGTAACTGTGACCAAGAATTTCAACATATCAGAATGGAGGCATGTGGAGGTGAAGAAAAAGGGAATGCGCACCATTGATGAACAGTTCGCCGATGGCTGGAAGAGAATAAAGGGGAATTTGAGCCCAGAGGGACACATTACTGATGTCCGAACATTTGGTGGCATAGTAACCACACTTTAGGGAAAACGATGTCAGTGCGACGAATCAACACCTATCAACCCCACGAAGCTTACAGGACTGGTTACATAGACACGCCATTGGATAATAGCACCACATGTCATTGCTAAAGCACCCAGGAAGAAACCAATAGACAATCTTCTGACTGGTGAGATATCGATACCCCAGTGTCTCATCAAAGGATAGAAACCGTAGTTGAGAATGGGAGCGAATACGACTGCGAAAAGAGATGAATCAATCACAAAACCGTCCTTGTTGAAATGTATTGAAACTCACCAATTGTGAGGGCGTTGAACTTGGAAATTAAATCATTTGGAACACCCTTTCCAACCAGAGTAGCGGCTTGGGAGTTTTGGACAGAACCAATTCCACCGTCTGCAATGGCAAAGATGGGAATGAAAAGGAAAATTTGACAAGCAGAGATGGTTCTCTTTAACTCATCAACAAACTCGTCGTCCCAGAAGCGAGCTTTGCTCAGGGTGGCTTCTTTTTTGGCTGTCAAGGTTCCCGAAGCCCTCATAATCGATGGCCTGGCGCTATCCCACGCGGACAATCCGTCAACAGACTTGGTGCGGATGAATATCTTCTTCCAGCCTCCAGAGGATAAAACAGTTCCAAACACTTGGAAGGCTTCTTTGACGACTGAACCAGAAAGAGGCATCTGCTTGAGGTGCTTGTGTGCCATCCAGAGGGCGATTGGGACGAGCATGTAGAAGATTCCAGGAATCAAGAAGCTGAGCCAGAAGCCAACGTAGCGTTCAGCATAACTTGTAGCAAGGGAGAAGAAGGCACCAATGTTGATACCTAGTACGAGGACAGTTTAAGTTGTGTCAGCGTTGAGGTGCACGGGTGAGCAGCAAAACGTCTCTGGTCACGCACACCAGTAGAAAACGAGCAGGTATCGCTGGATAGTAGTTTCTGGGTCAACAATCACCAGCTCACCAGAAGGAAGCTCCTTGACATAGCGACGTTGAACTGGTGATTGATCCATGAGCAAAGGAGCAAGAGATGGCTTGATAAAACCGGCCGCGAAAGCGAGAATCAAAACAGAGAGGATGAATGGACCAATGGCATGCTAAATTATAAGAAAAGAGTGGAGAATCAGCTGGTGTATTGAGCTCTCGGCGCAGGGAAAAGACTCACTCCTCCAGAAATAACAGATGGGATAGACGGAACGATGAGGAGGATGTGGGCAATAGCTCCCACAGCAGTTCCGACGCAAATGGTAAAATATCTACCCCAGATAGTGCTGCAAACGGGAAGAATGATGAGACTTGGGGAAACCTGTGAGTCAGAATTGTCATACTAACTCAGCAATGATACCACCGAGAATTGGGATGGTATCTTTTGAAGAAAGGAAGGAGAGTTTGTAAGCGCTGGCAGAAAACATGGGAAGATCTCGTTCATTGTTCATTCTATACTCACAAGCCAAGAAATTGAAGGAAGTCGTAACCTTGTAAAAATAAGGTATTAGGACAGTTCTGATGCCAGCTGTTGCTGAAGTGACAGGACTACTCACAGCGGTTGCGACTTGCAAACCAAGGTTCAACGCTCCAGGCGTTTGCTTCAATCCAGCAGCTCCATGTGCAACCGCACCCGTTCCAGAGCCCCCCTTGGGAAGACCACGTTGAATGAAGTTGCTGAAAGGACCAGTGGAACCGTAGTAACTAGCTCGCTCAGCGAGCTCGACTGGAGGGTTGCGCGTAAATAGGTCAGAATGGGTGTTCTCAGTCGGACGTAAGATCTGGTAGATAGGTACGTACCTGTGCACATAAGAATCGCAGCCCAGTGCATCTTTAATACAGGAAAGGTTAATTAATCAGCGTAAAGTCGATGGTGAGAAAAACAGCATCTCTCGCTTTTGTAGACTCACTGGAGCGGACACTAGCCTGAGCGTTTTGATCTCTTCTTCGGTGGGGGAACGACCGTGTCCATCAAGCTCATCGGTACTAGCAGGTAAAATCTCTATTGAAGATTCCTTCTTTTCATTTTCGATGGTGCTGATTTGAGTTGCGACAGGCTTTGGGACGTAGTCGAGCGTGACCTGGGTGTCGTCAGCTTGTGGAATGGAAAGGTCACTGTAAGTCTAACACAATTTGGTGGCGTAGAACAATGAAACAGAACGTACTCATTGCGGTGAAGAATACGGGATGGGACCGGAGAGGGGAAGAGGCGAAGATATTTTCGCTCACGGAGGTAGCTTTTATATTGAACCACTCAATTATCTTGGCGGGCTTAAAAAGATATTAGAGGTTGGTATCGCATGTGAGCGAGCGACTGTAAAGTGCTTCGTGCGGGCAGGACCGCGAGGAGGCACGATTACTGTAAACACGAACTGTAGCGATCCCTTCTTCCCTCAAACATGTCCCAGAACACCAAATTCAAAGTGAGAGGTCATTTATTTGGTCTCACCCCACAAGTGGCTTCTGTCTAGATGTCTTCCTGACGTGGAAAGCTTCAAATCTCTACTCCCATTTTCGCTCAGGCAGTTCAAGCTTTGACATTTCAGCGCTCTCCATACGCCGCTAGCTCGTCCTAAGGCGCCAGCAGGACGAGATAAGACGCAAACTACCGCATGTGTCTTTGGGCCGGGTCGTGTAGTGTATGGGGACTGTGCGATAGGCTCTCTTAAGATTGCTCCCGATCAAGCTTGGCGGCGAGGCCCAGACTTTTTGTGCCCTCTCGCTCCTCGTCAATCGAATGTGTCAGGCTCTCATTCTGGCTGTCAGACCAGAACAACTTCGGTAGCGAGTATCTTCTAATTGAATTTGTTAGTAGAAGTATGGACTATGTAGTTCACCCTTGAGACACTCTGTGATCAAAATCAATGGCGGTGATGCGCCATCTCTCACCATCCATCTCGTCCTGATGCAATCTTCATCCCACTGTCTATTCAGCTTTTCTAAAAGAAAAAGAAAAAGGAAATAAAGGGTAGATATGACAATACACTTCAACCACCAGCGATTTGGTACTACGGAAGCACGATTCTGTTCAGAGTTATCACGCGGTAAGGGAGGGACGGAAGAGATCCTCTGTCAACAAATGAGGTGAGTTCTTATTGAAAATGCTGTGGGATGAATCTGTCTTCAACTGATTTCCAAGCGTAGACGTCTTCCATATTTTTAAATCTTGCCAGAGAACTAGAGACACCATAGAAAAAAGTATAAATCATTGAGGCAGGTAGCTGCTGTTTTGAGTCTGAAAAAGACACAGCTCCGATTGCGATTCACTGGTGACCACGCAACTACTCATGATGAAGGAGACGAAAAACGAAATCATCTTAACTCGTAGAAAGTAAAAAGGCCTAGAAGTAAAAATGAGAGAGGACGACGCAGGAGCCGATCCGGCTCCTGAAGTTTGGATCATCTGTGATTCAATATTCAGTAATTTGAATGAGTCGAATTAACAACTGTGCTACTGTCGCCGAAAACTCACTTCCGAACCAGTCTGTGTAGTTTCAATTGCTGACAGGGGTAACTAAAACTAATTCGGATGCGCACCTCGAGTCATGGAGGCGGTATGCGTTCAACTATCAAAAGTCGATCTTCCAAAGCAAATCTCATTATTCAAAATATTCAGTGTACGAGTCACTCTGGTGTACTCCTTGGAAATCATTGAAATCCTGACTGTATCTGGGATCGCTCGACATATGAAAGAATGGCGAAGTAGTTCAACGAGGCTGGATACACTGATCCACAGCTGGTCTTTGAGCATCTTCAAAGTGGTCCACTGGTTATTGATACGGCAGTACCGACCGAAAAATTCATCCCAGGAGTTTCGGCGATGAGTGGATTCTCCGCTCCTCTGATGAAGTTCTTCTTGCAACAGCAAGAAGAGGAGGCCCCAAAGGAGGTGCCATACAGAGCACAAGATACTTTGGATGCCATCCTGTCCAATGAGTGTTTCAGCGGGTTGTGCGAATTTGACTAGATGAGAGGGCTTAAATATGTTGTTGTAAATTGGTACTAAAGTTGCCATTTATGAATATTCGTATTTCACTTTGCTTGAAAGTTTGCACAGCGAAACTCTAATTTCACGATGCCAAGTCTCTTCCTTGAGCTCTTTAACCACTGATTTATCAAAACGGGACAAAGCTGTTCGGTAGAGGAGCGTACATTAAGTGTCAATACTTTTGTTACTAACAGCAATCGCGCTTGATAGTGTCAAGCTCTAACGTAACCTACACTTGAAAACCAAGGGGTATACCATGCCAATAATAAAGGAAATTTACAAAATCAGAGGCTCTGGCCTGGAACTCCAATTCAGCAGCGCTAGCTCCACCATCTCCTCGAAGGACCCGGGAACTTAACCGCCTCTCCTTAAGTTATCTAACCTCGCTTGAAGAGCATCTTCGTCCGCAGTTCCACCACCTCCGCTGGGGGCCTCTGATGGAGCAGGGCCACCTTCCGCTACGGCCATACGAGCGTTCGAAAGAGGAGCGGCTGGTGTAGCGATTGAAGAGGGAGCATCCCCGAGCTAACCCAAAGCGAAAACAGAATTTGTCAGCGAAAGTACTTATAAGCCATTATCGAACCTCTCTCAAAGTAAAGAGAAGCCGCCCACTCACCTGTTGTCCAAGGCCGATTCCAATCTCATCCAAAACCTCCTTGAGGATCCTGTCACCTTCAACTTCCTCTTCTTCTTCACCTTCTGCATCCATAGCATCATCTATCGCATCCGACATCATTTCCTCCTTCATATCCATTGTTGCTGACTCTTTCTCGAACTCGTTCATGATTTTTTGTATCTGAAGTCATGAATTGATCAAAGCAGGTCAGTGAGCAGTTCCAACAATTGTTGATCACAGAGAGTATATACACAACTCACCTGTGGTAAATTCATACTTCTGTTCATCATGCCCATAGCTCTGCTAGCTCCCTTCATTGCTTGGCCCATTTGTTCGTTCGACCTCAGCGTTTGGATTCTGAGTGAAACAGCTTGAAGCTGAGTCCGCATAGCATAGAACTTTTGGATGTATCTCCTTGTACGGACAAGATCTTTGGCCATGATCTTGCAGGCGTTCTAGAAGGGAAGGAAGCGGCGGCGGGATCACCTTTAGCCCTAAGTTCGTCGTCTCGGATACCAGGCACAGCAAGTTGAACTTACCATCTGTCCTAATTTAGCTGTCCTCTTGATATCACCCATCAGCTTCTTCTCTTCCCTGGAATGTGGAAAGTAGCGGAATAATTAGCCGTCGATTCAATCCAAACTTCCAGCCCGCCGTTTCGCTTGAGATCCTCCCCTTCCAGCAACAGCCCAGAGAAAGCACGACTTACGCCTCGAGCTTCCCTCTCTCTCTATCCAGCTCCCTCTGAGCCTTCTGTAGTGTTCTCTGATGCTTCCTTAGCCTCTCAGCTGGGGTCAGTGACTTTCCGAACAGAGTGTCCTGAAGGTACGACAAACAGGATATCAGCACCTGGTCCAGCTGCCAGTGATAACCCCAGAGAGAGAGAATGAGAAAATGGTAACCCACGAGAATATTCATTGCTTTGATTTCTGGGGAGAAACGCCTGCTGGTGACAGTTACTGTTTGGGATAGACTTTCGACGGACGTCACCTCCCAGTGAAGGTGTACCGCCACTTATGACTGCTGGATCAATTTAGCACCAAATTTGACAAAAGAGCTATAAAGTGAACGATAGCTATAAATGCTTCCTGACATCTGACCACATCGACCTCTTCGACGAGAAATCGAAGCCACACCCCCCTCGTCACAATCAGACTATCCTTCTCCCTGTCTCCCAAGGGAAACTAAGTACAGACCTGTCTAGGCAGGAATTCGAAGTAACGAAACAGTGTTTAATCTCTGAAACTTAGCTTTTTGAGATGCTCTCCTTCTCAAAAACTATTGCCGTCTCCGTAGTTGCGGTGACAAGCGCCTGCGCCAACGCAAACGACTTGCGTATGCTCCATGAGAAGCCCACCACTTGACCATGGCTCAGTTCCAGACTCTGTAAGTAATTTCTCCTCGGTTCTTTCAAAAGATAGACTTGAAGCGTTTCGAAACGATGATTGCCCCATTTTCATCAGTTAACAACATACCTATAACCCTTCAAAGTTGGAACTCGAGCTGCTCCCTTTACCCTCCCGCTCTTGAACAAAAACTCACATTGTATGATTCCTTGTATCAGATCAGGCGACTACAAGGATGAACACAACCAAACTGAGGTGTGTCCAGCCCTCAGCAACGGAACGACAGTCGCCCTTCCATTATCCTCAGCTTCTAGACCACCAACTACTGCCAGTGAGTAATTTCATTCAGTACCTTTTCTTTTAGAGTTAAAGATAATTGTTAGTATGACGCTTGTATAATGCTTGTGATCCTACTATTTTGCCTTAAATACCATCACAGTCCTTTCGGAGAATAGAAACAGCAGGCTGGCAAAATATGCCCGCCTTGCTTAGCACACAAAAGCCAGAAGAAAAAACCAGAAATTCTTTGCTAGTGATCGGTCACAAATGTTCATGATCAATCGGAAGTTACACGTCGGTTCTATATATCATGCCCCCACCTAAGCACCAGTCGTTAGATTAGAGGCAAGAATCCTTTCCCACTGATTTGGGACTAAATTAAATGGCAAGAATAAGGCGAAATCTAGAGCAGTGCGCTCAGGTGTAGTGACAGTGATGTTATTCTACCTAGTACAGACAAAATCACTACTTTCCCTGGAGAATAATAGCAACAGTGACCATTTATACCCCCGAACTGGAGGGCGTACCCGCAGAACTGCTCCTACTACTTGTCTAATGGAGCAAGAAATAGGAAACCAAAAAAAATGGAGGGGTGAACTCAGTGCGGAGTAGAGATTATAGGATTGGAAGCATCTCTTGGACAGAGCAAAAGAGAAAAAAAAGTTTCGAGCGTGGATTGAACACGCGACCTAGTGATGACTGGACCCTTGAACCAGGTCAATTTGCAATCACTCGCTCTACCACTGAGCTATCGAAACTCCGATGTGAATAGGTAAAGTACTACGTCTGTAACCACAAGTGTTTTTCAGACGGCTTTTCTGCATTTTATTTCACGCGTTAAACCCCGCTCTTTCTGCGATGAACTCACACCACAATTCTAGAATCATGAGAATGAACCCGTCTCTTCGCTTATACTGTAAAGATCATTTCAGTGTACAAGCTTCTTTTAGACTTTTGTGCTGAAAGACGCTCTTCCCGTCGAATCTTCTTGTTAGCACTAATGCATCAGTAGACTGTTGTTGTGACGTTACTTCAGGCTGTATCTGTCGGTGTGTAGATGCCAGTGAAGAATCCCTCCTATGAGACAAAATCTCGTCCCTTTATCTCTGAAACGAGCTTCTGTCATCTGATGAGGTGCTCCAGCGCAACTGAGATGATCTGACCCCTACTTCTGCATACGCAGATCTTTCGCGACATTCAAGTTCTCTTTGTTCACATATGGCAGAGTACCAAAAGATGCAATAATACAAGGGAAATAATTCTAATTATTGGAAAGACTGAGTTCGGAATAGGAAGAATTTGTCAAGATCAAAAAGCAGAGATGGAGAGGATACAGTAAAATAAAGGCAGAGAATTTGGGGTATAAGAACGGAGAGAAGGGTGTGAAAGATTTTGTGGGTTATTCCCCTCCAGCGTTCCTAATCATCTCCCTCAACAGCTCCTGGATCGCACCTTCATCTCCACCCGTCTCATTCTTCAGCACGTTGACCAGCGCCATTACGTCACCTTCACCGACGGTATTTACAGTACTGGGCACCAAATCTGGGTTGTGACTTTGTTGTTGTGAATGAGAAAGTGTGTTTTGAACGTGGATTTCCATCATCTGTTCGAACGTCAACTGGGGTTGTGGCTGTTGCTGTTGGTGTGAGTCAAAAGTTGGCTGCATTCCATCGCCACCTAAATTGATTTGTTGATACTCGCCAGAAGAGTCGTACGCTGAGAACGCATTAACATTGTCCAAACCGTTCATCAAGTCGTTCATCGCGTTCCCATCCATCCAATCACTCATCGGGCTGGAGTCTCTGTACCCATTGTTGCCTCCCACTCCAAAGAAGTCATCTGCCACACTGCTAGCACTGCTCATCATCCCAGAAGCATCAGGGCTGCTAAAGAGACCGGCGGGAATGACAGGAGGCGACGATGGTGGTAGCGGAGAGGATGTCGCCATCAGCCCTCCACCAATCTGTTGAGACTGATTATTGTTGAACTGTTGTTGATTGTGGTGCTGGTTATGGTGGAAGGGGCTCCCACTTGTACCTCCGGAGCGATGTATGCCCCCCGTTTGGAAGAAGTCCCCGTTTGGTCGCTGAGAACTACTGCCACCGGTGGTCAAGAACCTGGCAACCTCTCCCTTCTCAGCGGAGCTCATACCAGGAACAGGTGGGACCACAGCTGGAGCGTTTGATTCGGACGCACCACCCAGATCGAAGAACTCGAATGGATCCTGTGGCACAACAGCAGTTGTAGGTGGTGCAGCCATCGTGGAAGGAGCAGGAGGTTGAGGAGGACACCACATAGAATAGCTGGCTGATGGTGAATCTTCATCGTCCGACAGAGGCTGTGTCAACCTCTTGATGACATCAGGATGGTCTTTCTTAGCTGGTCGTGGTGGAGGCTGAGAAGAAGAACCATGAGGTGCTTTGCTATTGGATGACTGTTGATGCGAGTGGGAGTAGCTTCGAAGTGGACTGGTTCCTCCAACTGGTGGTGCAACGGCGACTTTCTTCAAAGGATGACCATCGTGCTGACGAGCAGCCACTGATTTCTTCAAACTTGTGCTTTCCCTTTCTGCAACGGCAGAAAGAGTCCTCTTGAAACCACCTTTATCAACACCGGGGCCTGAAGGGTTTCGCTGAGAATTGGACGAGCCCCAGAGATGACTAGGACGATGAGTCTTAAACTTGTTCCAATAGATTCCGCAAGCTATAGAACAATGTCATGTCAGTTTCAGATAAAGCACGAAGAAGTATCTCTGATAAGGCGGACTGACCGTTGCACACTTTTCCTCCGCCTTCTCTCGCCCTCCACATACTTGTCTTCAGCCTTCCGCAGTTGGAACATCCTTCACCTGTATCATCTGTTACAGAATTGGGTTTCACACCACTGCCTTGGCCGCTAATGCTTTCCACGGGTGTTGTTGCGGCCGGCGTCGATGATGGTACGTTCGCGTTAGACTCCATGGCAGAGAGTTTTCTTTTTGTTCCAGAGACGACAGATGGTGGGGCCTGTCGTTGCTGAGATGCAGTGAGCGGAGGAAGAGACGGTTTTCGACGCGATTTTGTTGCGACAGAAGAAGTTTGTGGTGCTGGTGCAGATGAAGTGGGTGGGGGTGTCGGGATATTTCGATGGAGGACAGGGGATGAAGTAACGCGTTGCTGTACGTGAAGTGGAATCGGGAGGGGTGAGGGTTCTGATTGAATGTTATTTGGCGTCACAGTGATGGTCGTGGTGGACACTTGAGGCGCAGATGATGGAGGTGCTAGAGACGTCGACGCAGGTGCTGCTTCCTCGAATCTCAAACGGACTTCCAACCATTCTTCGTTTTCATCCTCGTCCGACTCCTCTTCCTCCTCATACTCATCCTTCTTAACAATTCCCATGACTCGCTCCTCAGCTTCAGTTGATGACGACCCTGCAGAAGATGTCAGGACTCCAGAGACGGGGCCAGACGATATTTCTACGGGAGTTTGGGCACGATGCGACTGAAGGGGGGAGTAGGAGTAGACTGTAAAGGTGGAGAGAAGAGACGGGCTTAAAAATTGTTGGGGCAAAACAAACAGGCGTCAGTATTAGAATGGGTGGCTGGTGAAGAAAAGTCGCGATGAAAAGGATAAATGAAGGACAGTTCAGCAGTGGTCATAAGAATATCTTCGAGATACAATTGCCAGCTATGTGCAATCCAAAGAAGTCGAAAGTCAACTAGACACCTTGTCGAATATTCGGTTTAAAACAGGCACACGACGTTTCTGACTTTCGGAACCTAACTTGTCCCTCAAACGCGACCAATATCGTCCTCTTGAGGTGGTAGAAGCCATGAAAGCTTCGCTGTATGATCCAGGTCAAAGAGAGTACCGTCGTATAGACATATTTCTTGGAAAGAATAGGTCAAGGCGTCTCACGTCTGGAACCAGACTCCCGACCGACAGAAATCTTCCTACGCGACAGATACCCGGCTTTTTCATTGTCCGTATCACGACAAAGACTCCTCATCCACGTGGTTCCAATGTCTGGAGCGAAAGCGTTGGATAGTGAAGGTAAAACGTACTTTTTGCTGCAAACATCTTTCAACAGGTCACCTAATCCAACCCAGGCCCAACGTTCACCATCCTTGACTCCTTTCACAACTTTGTGAAGAGTAGCAGTCTCCTTTGAATGTGTACGGTAAAAGATTGTGGTGTTGGGGGAGGAAGGGAGGGAATACAGGATATGAACTATGAGAATTATCTGGTAGATCAGCAAGCAGTCCGTCCAGCTACTTCAGCGTCAAAGAATGATGTACGTACCATGCAAAGATTTGGTCTTTGACGAAGAGGAGGGAGGCATCCCTACAGCCTGAGGTGTCGACAGGCGAGAGGTGACTTGAACCAGAAAGGTGGCTGCTGGGTGCTAACGGAATCTGAACGCGAATTCTTTGTTGCTTTGTTTTTCTGTCACGTCAATATGTCACGGAGGCGCTGGTGTTTTTCGAGATGTTTTTATCGCACTTTTGTTACATAAAATCGCTTTCGTGACTGAGAAAAGTAAGTTTAGAAATGCACTTCTTCAGTAAAGCTACATTGACCACGTGAAACTTGAACGTTGTAGAGTGGGATTCAGCAGCTATAAATGGCGGAGCAGAGGGGGGACATCGACGTAACCGCTAAGAAGAGGCAGGAGGTTGAGAATCTTTGAAAGTAATCCGGAGCAATCTGGATACCAGCGTCAGAGCGAAATCTTGACCCAGAATCGCAAAGCAAGCTCACCTCCATCACGGTGTCATAGCTCAATTTCCTCGGCAGACTCGTCGTCGCTCAAATAATCAAGACACATCAGCCCAATTCCACCAATCCCTCCTCCCAATGTTACACTTCCCTGCTCAGGATGTGATATCGCCGGGGTGACAGTTTCTCTTTCCTCATCGGATTCTTCGACCACCTCGCCTTCTTCCAGTTTATCCTCTTCAACCTCTGATTCATCAGGCTCTTCAAGCCTCTGTCTCTTGTCGTGGGGTTGATTTTCTAAACCGCCTTCCTTGTCCTTTTCCTCGGGCACCAACTCTCGCTTCTGGCCCCATACTCTCATCACCTTTCCTTTGTCAATGACCGCACCTGCCGCTGTCATAGCCTCCAACTCCTCCAAAGTATGCACCTGAATAGACGGATACTCCAAGAAAGATTTCCCTTCAAGTACTGAGAATAACGTGGGTTCAGTGCTGCCGCTCGACGGGAGAGTGGCAAGGAGGTGGTAGTGGTTCTTTTCAAGTGGGTGGAAAGGAAGTAAGAATGCGTAAGACGGTAGTGGTGAGGGTTCTTCTATTATCGGCGGTATCAGTGTGATGCTGTTTGAGGCATTTTGAGAAGGCGATTGTAGGGTTGTGGGTGGGAAAAGTTTCTTGCCATACGGCGCTGCGAAGAGGGCAGATAGCCTGAAGGAACCCGGTAGATTGTGTATGAGGTATGGTGTTGAGACGGCAGGGGTTGTGACTGAGACGGTGAAAACAGGTTGTTGAGTTCTGTGAACGCAGCAGACGTCAGTTTCACCTCAAATTTGTATAGCAGGTTCAACATACTTAGGATTCCACCTCGTCTCATTCTTTCTCCTTCTTTCCATTCCAGCAGGTAAGAACTCTATACCAATGGAAAGTTTGTTCAGTTCTCTCTTGAGGAGATCCAGCTTTTTCTTGAGTTTCTGCTCATTAGTGCTACCGAGTCCAGGGGTAGCTTTGCCTGCTTTCTGGGACGTATTCTGGACGTCTCCTATTGTCCTCTGCATTTCTTCGAGAAAAACATAGTCTGACACCATCGTCCCGTAGCTATATTGATTCATGGGCACGTATGAAGCTGGATTTCTTGAGCCGGAGCATGGTGGATCCGTCAAAGTCTTGTGAAGGGAGGAATGGGCTGCAGACTGGATGTGAAACGGATAATGTTGAGCCCAAAGCTAACTATAGAGAATCATTTTGAACTCATAAAAGCAGAACTGGCCATTACAAACTCACGCAACTTCGAATCCCACAGGCAGGGCAAGTATACTTTGCACCTAGCCCACAGTCAGGTTGAAAGCATTCCAGGGCTTTTTCTTTCCCTTTCCCCTTTTCAGACATATCGACTTTGGGTCCTGGTGTGGTTGGTGGAGGGTTTTGGTCCAGCGCTGCAGGAAATCTGGATTTCTTCAAAATACCCTGGACATTTTCTCACTTTTGTCACTCTAGAGAAGATAATCTCACTCTTGGATTTCAGCACCTTCCCGGTAATTGGTAAAACATCCGTAAAACGCACAAAATCTATCAGATTATGTCGAGAAGGTCGCGCCTCGAAAGACTGATTCGTTTCAGCTCCATATCTCGTTCACAGAGCAGAATGTCAGTTCTAAGGTACAGCTCCTTTGAGAAAGATGAAGCTGTTCTGGACACCTATCATGGTCTCGAGGTCAAGGTGAGCAGAACTAATACCCTAGTACCCGGGAAAGCGCACATTCTAAGTGAGCCAGCTTCAATGCTGACTTCACATCTGCCCTTCTTGCGTCAGGACCCCTACAGATATCTGGAAGATCCTTTCGATGAGCGAACCAAGTCGTACGTAAAGGCCCAAAACCAGGTGGGTTTCCACTTTTCTTGATCTCATGCGGAGGTGGCATTAGCTTTGGCCAAGACCGACCAACTGACACGCTTCATACTTTTTTTCTAGCTCACAGATTCGTATGTCGGAGAAAGGGAATCTCTAGCAGACATTACAAAGTCTCTTGGAACCTTGACTTCCTTCCCATCTGCCCATGGGCATATCAAGTCACCATGCGGACGATGGACGTACTACCTCTACAACGACTCAACTTTCCCACAGGATATCTGGAAACGGACCAACGGAACAACAGACGAAGTTTTCTTCGACACCAACAAGCTCAGTAAGAAAGAAGGTGTCACCGTTAGTGCAGCATGGCCAGAATTCTCCCAAACAGGAAAATACTGGAGCGTCACGCTGTCAAGGTCAGGCAGTGACTGGCAATCTGTTCTTGTGATCTCTACAGAGACGACAGAACCTGTAGAAGAGGA
This sequence comes from Krasilnikovozyma curviuscula, assembly GCA_014825775.1. NCBI lineage: Eukaryota > Fungi > Basidiomycota > Tremellomycetes > Cystofilobasidiales > Mrakiaceae > Krasilnikovozyma > Krasilnikovozyma curviuscula. The sequence continues at coordinate 35,759 of MVAQ01000150.1, read as the reverse complement.
GCTCAAAGGAGTAAAGTTTACCTGGTGAGAAAGGGGGCTTTTTTTTGTTTTTTTTTTTGGTAGTTCTGGCGGACATAGTCCGAACCATGTAGAATGAACTTTCACGGTCCCGCCCTATTTTCTTTACAGGCAGATTAACTAACAAAAGGGTCATTATAACTACAGGAATCTGCAATGGCTCCAGGACATCGGCTTCGTATATAAAGCGCCTCCGCCGAAAGATCCAAAAGCACCTTCTCTCGAGTCATTCTCCCGCACTCTCTTCCACGCTTTGGGAACCAACGTATCAGAAGATATCACCCTATGGGAAAATCAGGCAGAGCCAAAATGGAACACCTTCCTTCCAACTGTGACCGATGATGAAAAATACCTGTTCACGGGCATCTATCGATCAACTGAAAGCGTCATCAAGAGCGTCGTGAGACCCATTAACCAGAATACTGGACTGGTAGACTTGACAGAAGATTGGAGAGACATCCACGAGCCTTGGGAAGGAAGCTATCGATGTGAGAAAATCTTGTATCAACACAGTTTTACGGAGATTTACCGGTCTCTTGTTCTTACCACAGACATCTGCACGACCATAGAAGGGACGTCGCTATTTGCAACTTCTCTTTCATCTCCTTCTTGGAGGGTTGTCTCCACCGACCTATCCGTATCCCCTTCAGTTTGGTCGGAAGTGATACCGTCGAATTCAAAAGGCGCCGTCTTGACTGGCTACTACTCGATTGGATCAGGACTGCTTCTCTTGGTGTACTCTCTTGAAGTGCAGAACAGGATTTTTATCTATAAAACATCTGGCGAGCTGATTCGCGAAGTGACTGAGATCCCTCTTGGTGGTCAGTTCAAAGAGTTTTCACGACAGAAAGGTTCAATGGAATTCTCGTTTGGAACCGAGAGCTTCATCACTGCTGGAACGACCTGGAGAGGTCTGGTGGATGAAAAAAGGGGAGATGTCGCATTCAAGAAGATCGCCGAGGCTGAGATCAGGGGATGGAACTCTGACAACTTCGTACAACGACAAACATTTTACAAATCCAAGGATTCGACGAAGGTCCCAATGTTCATCGCTCACGCTGCAAATATTGATCTGTCTGTACCTCAACCCACTCTATTGTTTGGATATGGCGGATTCGGTTGGACTCAAGAACCTCAATGGACACCCCTGTTTTCTGCTTTCATCAGTTCATATCGCGGAATGTGAGTTTTCAGATAACAACGGTATTGGTGGTTTTACACTGACAGGTTGCTTTGAGAACAGTTTAGCTGTCGCGAGTATAAGAGGTGGTGGTGAATACGGTGAAGAATGGCACGAAGCTGCCATTAAACACAAGAAGCAGAACTCGTACGACGGTGGGTAAATTGCGCTCTTTTTTTTCAACGCTTATGGCGAGCTCATGTAACCTCTGTGATAGACTTCATCGCTGCTGCTGAATACTTGAAGCATGAAAAGATTGCGTCTGGCATTGCTATCTATGGTTCCTCGAACGGTGAGCTTTTCGTTCATTGTTCATCCCCGCTGTCACAACCTTTAGTAATTTCACTGACCTTGATGAATCGTTTCAGGAGGTCTGCTCTGTGGAGCTGTTATCAATCAGAGACCTGATCTTTTTTCAGCTGCTCTTCCAGAGTAAGACCAAAACTTGTCATTTGGTTTGCGTTGCTCAGATTTGGCTGACAGTGATGATTTCTTTCGTGTAAGTGTGGGAGTGATGGATCTTTTGAGGTTTAACCAGTTCACGATGGGTTCTCTCTGGACGTCTGAATACGGTGACCCAGTGATTGAAGAGGACTTCAGGCACCTCAAGAATGTTTCTCCACTGCACAGTGAGTATTCGATTCTTGATCCCGCGCTGGTTCACGAGCTCATCGCTTCAACTCATGCTAGACATCATCCAGCAGCAATACCCAGCAGTATTTACTACGACTGCCGATGCTGACAGTAGAGTCATACCAGGTCATACTTTGAAGTACAACGCGACTATGCAAGGTAAATCGCCTATTGCGAGCTTGTTACCTGTTGCTGCTAGACCTGACTATTACTTTTTCGTTTTAGAATTGAACCCAAACAATACCAAACCAATTCTTTGCAGGATTTACACCGACACTGGGCATGGAATGGGAAAGAGTAAGAACCAGGTCATCTTGGAAAACAGTGAGAAGCTAGCGTTCTTGGCCAAGACCATGGGTCTGACGTACTATAATTAGAGGAAACCCAATACATAAATCATGATTTAATACACTGTTAGGTATCCAGATTTCTTGTAGCAAAATGTGCAACGCCTTGCATTATTCATTTGTAGATGGAAACTCACAAACGCCTTTGCGAGAGAGGTGAAGGATCTAAACATTTTAATTCTATTCGTTCATCCGTCTCAAAAAAATTAAAATGTTACACCAATGTTTCGTACACGAAAATTTCAGGCTTAGCAGAGACCAAAGTGGCAATTCCTGACTGGAAACTCTAGAGAGGGTAACGCAGGAAATAAACAAGCGAAGCGTCAACATACTGACTATCTTTAAAACAACGAAAATGAGGTCGTACCTTGAAAGGCTCCGATTTTCTATAGTGCTCGAAATCCTGCATGTCAGAGAACTTAGCGTGGATGGAGACTTGGTTCTCATCCTGTTGATTGTGGTTGTCCACGTCGGCGGACACAGCGAGTGCCAGGAGAGAGGGACAAAAGGATGAGAGGCCAATTCAGTAGGCAAGGAACTGAGAAAATCACACTGACGGTGATGTTCCTGAGAGCGTTCCATGAGATCACTCCCGGGAGTTTGAGATATAACGGAGCCAGAGGAATCAAAACACCGGCTAAAGCAGATGCTTTGCCAGATTGAGCACGAAGGACAGCATGGACGCTGATGACTGGCATTTCGGATTTTTTTGGATCGTGGCCGAGGCTAGATTGTCAGTTGGACCAAGTTCTGATCGAGAAGGAACAGCGAAGCAAGCATAGCCCTTCTTATATGGCCAGAGGCGGCGAACAGTGAGGCCGCTCTGCGCATTCTCGCTTCGGTGTACATGACAAAACATGCCAAAAACTCACCTTCAGTTCGGGTAAGAGAATACGTCTAGACGGAACGGATGTGCACAGCGGGGTGGCGGCCGTTGTTTTCCTCGCTAGTAAATACCTCAATAGCATTGAACGGCCGTCGCAGGTGCATATGAGCAATATGTTGGAACTCTCCCACATGCCTAAACACGCAATCTGTCCCTGATTAAGTTGAACTCAAGCATTGAAGGAGAAGGAAACTTGCATGTAGGTTGGGTGCGATTGCTGAATTGCACAATCCAGTATATGAATCAATAGAGTTCTCCAATACAAACAAAAAGCGTACCATACGGGTGAATATTTACTAGGGGTGTGTCAGAAGTGAATATCTATCCTAATCTCTGACTCTTTTGAAGCTAGATGACCGGCTGACATTTGAAGGGAATTGACGTTAGCGTCCGGCATCCAACTGTCTTTGCTTTTTTTGCACCTGAACTTACCCCAAGAAGACAATCAAGAAGTCTTGAGCATATTCTCCAAGCTCAAGATAGGAATGAAGGATTTCTAGAGGAAGGTAAACCGAAGTTCAGCAAGGCGTATGAACATTATTAAGAATGCTCCACCTAAAATATGAAATCATGCCTGGAGAAGCTAGTCATACTCACTTCGAACATCTTTATTGGGGACCGTCTCAAGAGCAGGACTAAGGGTTGACGGAAGACAAGAGAAGCGGGGAGAAAGTCGGCATGACTGTTCTAAAGGTTCTTCATTGCTTGATCAGACTTACGTAAGGCCAGTAGAACGCTATCATCACAGCCGAGAGAAGGTATTAGCATTGTATCTCCAGAAGTGGGAGAAGAAACTCACCTTGATCCCAGCGAGACAAATTGAGATTAGCAGCGCATCGAACGCATAGTGGGTAAGCTGATAGGGGGAAAGGGGGTTCTCTGTCAATCATATACTCTCCATCAGCCATCAGAATGAGGTACAAACCTTTCCGAGCATCGTGTGAGGTCGTCGTGGTCTGCGGCGAGAATGGGTTCGAGGCCTTGCGGCTTTGCCTCTGAGGTTGGGTCTAACGAGCAGTTGGGCCGTATTTACTTTTTGGCAAGGCCGTCAGCTCAGCTCATCAGAGGAACCCACTAAAGACTTCTTATCTAAAAGCTTTGGATCGATTACGGGGTTATTCTCCTTCCATCAAGATATGTCGGAAGATGGAGAAGTCGAGGTCAACGAGGATGAGGTGGTGTATCGTCCAGAGGCAGATCAGATCATGTCAGTACCTCACCTTCAAGTTATTGTCTCAGACCTGTAACTACGCTTGGCTGACGAACCTGTCCTCCTGGTCATGTTACAGAGCTGCATGGACCAAGTTGTTTCAAGACCCGATGCTGTCGATGGGGAAGCTGAAAGGGAAAGGGCTAGCTGGATTAGAAGGGAGTGACACAAGGAATTGGACACCTTTGTAACTACGAAAGATGTTCATGATGTCTTTGAGTATCTTCAGCTGATGCCAATCTGATACTTACAGGCGAAGTCTACATTGGAAGGTTGGTTCACTTGTCTCGTCTCCCGCTCGCCCTGTATCGCACCACTGACTTACTGAGATGAACTTTAATTACCTAAAGCTATTCCACGGCCATTTACCTTCACCAAACCCATCTCTCTTTCCCACTCCTCTCTCGACTTCTCGAGCCACCTACGACGCACTTCGACAGCGCTATCTCTTGGCTCCAGATGGTCGCTGGGCAAGCGATGTCAGTACTCCCGAAGGTGTTGAAATCAGTGTTATAAAGTCTGCTGCAGCTGGTGAAGATCTTGGACGAAATAACCCCTTAAGTCTGGATGGCAGTAACCCTTGGAAGACCTGGTTCAAAGATATCGAGATCCGAAAAGAGATACGGAAGGTAAGTCGGCTTATTAATTTCAAGCTGGATCCAATGTTAACTTTCTCGCTTGATGCAGGATGTCGAGCGAACGTAAGTCTTAAAGTTGGTCGTACGTAGTGGGGTCGCGCTGATCTCATAATGAACTTGCAGTTTCCCGGATATTCAGTATTTCACCTTCCCTAGAGTACGGAGAGTCTTGACCACCCTACTATTTCTTTACTCCGTTCTTCATCCTGACGTCGGCTACCGCCAGGTTAGTTTGTGTATATTTGGACAGAAGCGAAGAGCATCTGACACTGATTACTGCGCATTAGGGAATGCACGAGCTTTGTGCTTCAATTCTACTAGCTGTTGACCTCGATTCTCTTGCCACTTCTTCTGACGCACCCTCTGACGATCAACAAGTTATGTATACGACGCTCTCAAGGGAGTTTGTCGAGCACGACACTTGGACACTGTTCGAAGGGCTGATGAAGTCTGCTAAAACTTGGTATGAATGGAGAGAAGAAAATGTGGTAGATAAACGGATTGGTGCGGGTGGTAACGGTCTTGGACGCCCGGTAAATACGAACGGTTTTGCTTGATGATGCTGTAGCACTGTTCTCATGTTTGGCCCTCTCTCTCTGAAGCCTCCTGCAACGAAACCTCAACAAGCTATCGTTGATCTTTGTCACCACTTGCACCATACGCTTACAAGGTCATTGGATCCACAGCTGTACAGAAAATTAGAAGACTTGGCGATTGAGCCTCAGATTTATGGAATGTGAGTCGCGTTGTCATGACAAGGCTCTGTTATCACACACCCATTGATCCACTCCGTTCCATATAACTAGTCGGTGGATAAGACTGATCTTCACTCGGGAGTTCTCTATGCCAGAAGCCATGCGTCTGTGGGATGGCATTTTCGCAGAAGACTCAACGTTGAAGATTGTAGAATACATTTGTGTCGCTATGCTTCTTCGAATTCGAAATCAGATCCTTCCCGGTGACTACGGTGAAGCACTGTCAACCTTACTTCGATATCCGACGTCAGGAATGTCAATTCCAGCTTTGCTCTCTCAAGCTATTTACTTGCGGGAGAACAACGTCAGCCCCTCCAGTGGAGTCCAAATCATCATGCAAAATCAGGAGTTGTTTGGGATTCCAGCTCAGCCTCCGGAACCCCAAGAAGTCACTCGACCTAATGCCAGGCGAGTACCCCCGCAACAACCATCTCCTGGTCGAAAACAGACATACCAGCAAATTGGCGCAGGAAGGTTGCAACAGGTTCAGCAATGGACTGGCCCTGTGGCTAAAAATCTGCTGGAGAGAGCACAGGCTAGTGGTCTCGATAAAGCGTTTTTGTCTACTGTGTCAGAGATCAGGGTAAGCTTAAACAACTTTGACATGCGCGCTGTGCGTTGTAGCTGACCCCATCGTCCTCAACTAGAAAAACCTTCCTGAGTTCCCAGCTTCTCCTCCAAACCTCCGCCCCACATCAGCATCATCAAGTTCTTATTCCACAATTCCTACTTCAACCGCTGTCCTCCAAAATCCGCACCAGCCAACGTCCGAGTTGAAGGCAGTGGCGGAGCTTGAGACTGAATTGGCGATGCTGAAGAAGAGTATGGGAGATATGTCTTTAGTCTTAGGGCGATGCCTTGAAAGCCTAGAAGATAGCTTGGTAAATGGTACTCAACGTAATGGAGTAGTCGATGGAAGGCAGGGTCCTTCTGGCGAGCTCTTACTACCTGGAGATGTGTCGTTGGCTGCAATTCGATTAGTCAGGGACGTGTTGGGTAACCCAGACATGCACTTCGACCCTGGCGTAATTTACAATTTCCAGAATGCTGCTGTTCCGCCTGTGGATGGTTCTGTTGAGCCCTCAGTATCATCTCCATCGGCACCGCCGTCCGCACTCTCACCATCACTTTCATCAGTCTCACCTTTACCACCACCCTCACTTCCTTCCCACTACTCTGGCAGTCAAGCACCTCCTCTATATCTCTCTACGCGGGATGATAAACCGCTGTCTGGTCTTTCTCGCTCCAGGTCTCCAGGTCCACTTCCGCTTCAGCCAGACTCTGCTGCTGCTTCTCCTGCTCGACCAGCAGTTGAACAAGCTTTACGAACTCCAGCGGCAACTGCTTTTGAATTTACCTCCAGTCAATCCAACCCTGCCATAACGACAAACTCATCAAACTCATCATACTATCCTTCCGCGGTCCCATCTCGCCAATCACTACAACCCTCAAAGCCACCACCGCCGCCGTGGATCTACACGAAGTCGTCATTTGGAGAGGACGAAACGTCACAGCTTACTCTACCAAAGCCAGCACCTGCAACGTCACCATCAACATCTCCGTACACCTCACGGTTGGGGTCACCAGCTGAGTCTCAAGCAGTGTACACTAGCACTTTCTCAACCGCTTCGAACCATCACGATCCTCTGGCAGGCTCATCGCCCACTCGGCTTCCAGCTAGTCTCCCTCCTGCTGGCAAGAAGACGATGTTCAAAGCTTCGTACGATCCGTTAGGGGGCTTTGGCGTGTGAAGTAGAGTTGGGTGTAATTGGCGATTGCGCCGAGCGTTTTATTGAGTTGTATTGTCAAGCTGTGCTACTATTTAACGAATTTCAAATGTCTTTCTACAACTGTCTCGTGGTATTCAGGAATTCTGCACAGTATCAGGTGCGCCACCCTTGACATAAGTCGACGAAAACTTCTAAGCGAAATCGAGAGACTGTCTACGACGATCTTATTTTTGGCGTCTCTTCAAGCAGTCTCAGATATGTCTGCTCCTCCTGCTAAAAAGCTTCGTGTAGATGGACGAGCAAACTCTGAGATCAGGCCCATAAAAATTGAACTGGGAAAGCTTGCTCGAGTGGACGGTAGTGGGCTGTTCTGCATAGGTGAGTATTCTTGTTATTGCTGCTTTCATTAGCTCCTAACAATAAAAACATTATGTTCGTCTCTTAGGCTCTACCAGTCTGCTAGCTTCAGTTTCTGGCCCGATTGAAGTTCGAATTCGAGATGAAATTCTGTCTAAGGCAACTCTGGAAGTAAATCATAGGCCGTTGGATGGAGTAGCAGGTAAATGAAGGAAACGTCATATTCCCTGGACTATGAGAGGTGCTAACCTTTAATTCATTCCACAAAACTCAGGAATTACATCGAAATCCCTAGCGACATCAGTTTCGGCATCCCTTTCCCCCTTACTACAGCTCACCCTCTTCCCACGATCACTGGTCCAACTCACAATCCAAACCTTAACGAACCCACCACCATCTTTGCCTGACTTCTCTCTGGAAGCACAGCAAAACCCACCAACACGCTCCTTCTCTCGCTCATCCCTCCAACCACTCTCCCACACCGCCCACTCAATAACAGCATCGACGCTAGCATTCCTATCGGCTGCATCCATCCCGATGATAGGCATGGCTATTGGTGTTACAGTTGCGTTGAAGAAAAACGGGGACATCATCGTGGATCTGTTGGATGAAGAAGAGGACGAGGAGGATGTGAGGTGCTTGTTTGGTATTGCATGGGCGATTGGGGATAGTGTTGGTTCTTCGAGTGGGAAGTTTAAGGGAAGAGAGGTTGTTTGGTTTGAAGGAAGAGGAGAGTTTGACTCTAAAGATGTGAGTCGCGATTTCTCCTCCCTTAGTTGCGCTCGCTTGCTCACTCTCTGTGTCGGAACAGATCGATGCTGCTATGCTTCAATCATCCTCAACAGTAGACAGCATACTTGCAGTCATCCGCTCCCAGGTCTCCGAATACGTCCTCAAGACCTTCACGATTCAAAGCTCCAGCTCCGTGACGGCGAAGTCGTCGAAAAAGGGCAAGCAGAAAGCGAAAGAGGAGGCGAGGAAGGAGGAGGAAGACGTGAAGATGGAAGACAATAACGAAGAGGATGATGATGATGATGACGAAATGGAAGAATAGCTGGATGATTCGTTTTCTCTTGCGAAAATCTATTGGTTGCGATGCAAGTTGCATCTATCACTAAGACGATTCCACAACATCCTTCACGATAGCCATAAACTCTTCCATCGCCTTGGACTTGTTTCCAATCGATAAATAGTGAAGTTTCCACAGTCCTTCTAACGCCTGCCTCGTCGCATCGTGTGTTGAGCTCGTCAGCACGGGGATCGGTGTTGGAGATGCTGGCAGTAACGACGTGCTAAGACTTGGAATGATTGGTGTAGGCTCTTCATTCTCATTGCTGAGACCATTCACATCTCGGAGAGGTGTATGATAAAGTGGTTGTGATGGAGCTGGAGATGGAGATGGGAAGTAGCTTCGCTCTTCATCATCCTCTGCTTCGCTGATGGCAGGGCTCCAACCAATCTACCAAACGGACCGACAGTCAGCATCAGAAGTTGAAAATTGATAGGTACACCCGGCTCACAGGAGTTTCCCCCCCAGTCCCGTAGTAGGGGGCAGCTTTTCCAGGTTCACCAGGCTGGTAACTCCTCATCTGGATGCCAGGTGACAGCGGCCGAGAGGTCCCAGCAATGCCGTCATCTACAGCACCGTACGACGCCCAGTAGCTATCCATCTCTAATCCTGATCTCGAGTTGGCCGAGGCGAGACCGGAGAGTGACGTGGTTGAGTTTCGGTTCGACTGGATCGCTGGAGGAGTCTGGGCGTCGTCTCCTTCTTCCTCATCCTCTGGTTCCAACAGCTTAGGTACGGTCGTGGTAGAGGTTGAATTTTCTTCATCTGAGGAGTATCCACCCCAGTAGTCGTCGGCACTGGAGCCCATCGATACCGTGGATGGGTCATCATTCGACTCATCATTCTCATTCGGTGTCGTTTGCAATGCTTTGATTGGTATTTGAGTAAACCATGCTGAGGAAGAAGAAGATGATGATGATGAAGCGTTGAGTGCAAGGTTGTGAAACCTCCAAGTTTCACCTGCTGGAACGTAGATGAATTGCAAGTCAACCGTATGAGCTGCTGGAGCAGACCCATACGAATGAAGGTGACTTCCATGTAGTTCGACTTTACCCAGTAGAGTTTCAGGATCTGGTGAGGCGTATGTCGGTGTCAGAGGTGGATGCTACAAAATCAGGAGGTCGTTCAGTTTGACACAACTTGTTCTTTTTCAATTGGAAACCTATCGTACATCTCCTGAACTCATCTCTTGCTCTACACCTTCTAGGATTCGCCGGATCTCTTCTTGGTCATCCTCTGATATCGTTGTAAGCGTGAAATGCGTGATAGGAGCTTCGAGAGTTGGCGTGAGGTAAGAATGCCGTTGGAGAAGCGCCGGGGAAAGTATTCCGGGAGGAAGAGGAACTACAGTATAGAACAAGCAGGTATATTTGTCATTAGTAAAGATGGTTCTGAGGATTGCAGGGAACCCTCCTTGTTTACCTTTCGGTGGGAGGAGGAATGGCAATAAAGACAGGTACAACGAGGCTGGGAGCTCTGGAATAGCTGAAACTGGTGGCATACTTGAGGAATAGATTGTGTTGGTTGAGGGTGCAGGTTCAGTGATTTTGTCCTATTTTTTTTATATAATGGATGAAGGAGATAGATGGGACTTTACGTTCAACGGGCGTAAGAAAGCACCGGCTATTCGACCTCACTTTCCGATCTCCGTAGTGTCAGATTTCATTGAGAAGCATTACATCTTCTACAGAGAAGCAGAGCGCCTTTTCTCTTGCTGATTTTTCGAGGTTCACAGGCACACTCTCACTCTCTGATTACGATCGCAGCTGGGGAGCCACAATTTCGTGTGAGAGGTGATAAATAGGTTCACAGGGTATGTTCAACCCTTGCCTCCGAAAATAATCTGCAGTTCCATGTCTTAATCGACCTAGTTGCCCCTTTGTTTACCATTTTCACTTTTGATGACGTTGTTTCGAATGGTGGCACTTCCCTCCAGACGACTTGCCCGGCCTAGGCATTGAGCATCGAGCTTCTCCCTGGTCCACCAACGCTCATCTTTCCATCTGTGCAGGCTTGTTTTTCATCTCAAAATGACTGGACAACACAAGGCAGTCTTCACATGGTCAGTCTCACCCGACTTAGACGCTTCCTGCTGCCAGAGGAGCGACTCGGTGGAAGGGCACATGCTGACGCAGGAGTGAAAACCCCAAGAAATCCAAAAGACTGACCGATCCGCCGTTTTGTTTCGATCCTTCTTTTCTTCCTGGCTATTCGGCGATTACATATAGGCCTAATACTGAACCATCAACCGTCATCGTGACTGGTTCGTTCGACAACGTGAGTTTTCACCGACCGTGGCAGAGCCAGCTCAATAGATGGCTGACCTGGAAATCAAAATTGTTGGTGATTGAAGTGGGCTGCCAAGGATCACCACCTCATCAAAGGCGCAAACTCTTTCGAAGGTGAAGTCTTGTTGGATTGGGACAAGGCTTACGAGTTTAAATACGGTGAGTGAAGTCTATAGCAGAATCCCTTTGTATATGTCCCCACATGCTGACAACATACCCTTCTCATCTCTTTTCTGTTCACAGTTGTTGATGGCAGTAAGTCTTGGCTTCAAAGAAGCCTAAGATGAGTCGTGCTGTTGCTAGTAATGTTAATTTCGAACCTCTTTCCGACTTCCGCATTAGACTGGTTGACCAGGGACGATGTTGACAAGGAATGGGATGCCAGTGGAAACATGAACAACGTTTACAAATCACCTTCTGCTCCAGTTCCAGAACCAGAGCCAGGTAGGTCACGACTCTTCGATGCAGCGTGAGGGCGGGTTGCAATTGAAGGTTGACCGATTCTAACTCAATTTCTTCTTGTGCTGACTTCCAGCTGTGCCAGCCGTCCTTGCTTCGGAAGCACCAGGTCCAGGAACATCAGTTCAAACTGTTGTAGACGCTCCTCTCACCTCCAACCCACCATCTGCCCCAGCTGAACCAGCCCAGACCGCGTCCGAGGTCAAGGCTGAAGCTCTGGCCTCTGAAGCCCCCGCTCTCTCTGCAGCTGTTCCAGCTACTCCAGTGGCGGCTGCTGAAGGTGAAGATATCGCTGCTTCGGCCCAACCAGGAACATCGTCCATCACCTCTGACGCGTCCTCAACTCCAACTCTGCAAAAGGCTGGTGAGGAAGTCGCAGCCACTTTGGCTGGAGCTGCTGCTGCCGTCACTGCTGCAGGAGTGGCTGCTGCTGCTTATCTGAATCCAAAGGAGGTGTCTGCAGATTCCAAAGGTGTACGTAGAATCCCTATATGACAAGGACCATGTCTAAGAAGCTGACATGTGCCTCGCTCGTAGCAGGCTTCTCTCAAGGATGCTTTGGCTCCAGTAACTGGAGACCACGTAACAAACTTCACTGCTTCAGAAGTAGCTTCTGAAAGCGGGGCCAGCACAAATGGATTCGTCGGTAAGCCCAGTAAGTTATTTGTCCACCTCTTCTCAGCAGATCTGATTTTCTATGCCGATTCTGACTAATAGACTTGATCAACGATGCTACTTCATCCCATGCAGAAGAATTCGAACATGTAGTCGAGCCCATCAAGGAACCCGCCGTCCTTGTCAAAGCGCCAGTGGAAGAGAAATTCGAACAGATTGAAAAGGGAGAGGTAGTCCCAAAGCCAGCTGTGCTCTCTGCTTACGCTGGTACAGAAACACCAAAAGCCTCAGCCGCGACTTCCCTCCCAGAACCAGCCTCAGCCTTCTCCACCACGATCCCAGCCCCAGCAGAAGGCAGTAAAGGCGAAGATATCGCCAAGAAAGCCTTTCCAGAACCTTCAACGCCCTCCAAAAAAGTTGCTACTGAACCTGTTACAGCCGATAAGGCTTCTGAGGAGAACGCCGTTCCTGGCAGTTACCCTATTGTTGGTATTGACAGCGCTCCTTCAACCCCAGCGTCGTCGGCTCCTAACTCACCTGCTACAAAGCACCTTAAGGAGAAAGCTAAAGATCTGAAGAGGAAGAGCGGCGTGTTCGGAAAAATTGGAAGTATTTTCAAAAAAGACAAGTAGATGAACGACGGCCTTCGCTCTTTCTCTTTGTTTTGCCAGCTATTACGGCGCTGTTGCTTCTTAGATGGAGTCAATACGGGTTACACTGCAACTTATTGCCTACCTTTTCTCTCTTCCATATAGCTCCTGTTTTATTTTATCGTAATCATCACATCTAATAATACTTACCTTTCGTTTCTTCCCTCGGTCTGCTTGTGTGTGTGTGTTGATTCCTCCTGAAAATAACCTCCCGCCTTTTTCATTATGGTCATTACTTTTCACTAATTAATTATTACAATCTGATAGAATACCTGGGGCTTCGACTCCACACTTGCAAGAGTACCATTGCCAGCGTGCGCTCGTAACTTAGAAACATCAACAGTCAAGGCCCTTTTTAACAATTCAATTGGGCATCAAACTCTCCTTCTCCTTTGGTTTTGGTGTTGTCCATTAACTGTTTGATATTGAGTCAGGTAAGATCAGCTCTGGTGGTCAACCCTATGCTGCGAACGGACGTTGACCTGGGTTCCGTGTGCTGGTCATCACTAATTGATTCTCTCTGACTGACTGACGGCTCTGTTAGGCTGATCACGGTTTGAGCAGGACTTCTACTATGAGATGGGGCTCTCGTCCCCAAAGCAGCAACACACTTCTTAGTGTATACCTCTCCGTCTGCTTCCTTCTCCTCATTCTGGTCGCCTCTCCGGCTGCAGCAATCACAAAACTTGAGCAGGCTTTACTGAGGGATCGAACAAAGGCACTTTTCTACCATGGCTTCGACAACTATATTGATAATGCTTGGCCAAAAGACGAGTTAAAGCCTGTGAGTTTGGTTTGGTTCGAATGTCCACTTGTATACTTACTGAGACGGAACCCCTTTGCCTGCTTATTTAGCTGTCTTGTACCGGACAGGGTCCTGAAAAGGATGGGTACGTCTTCCTGATCGTCACTTGTGGGCTCAGCGAAGGGTGATAAGGGGACTGAATGTTTATTTGTCATACAGTTCGGGAGCAGTGAACGACGTCGCTGGGGATTACATGCTGACGCTGATAGATGTGAGTGGTATATCCCGATCCCTGAAATCATGTACATATATCTAACTGTCGTATTGGTAGGTCATTGATACTCTGGTAGTCATGGGTAACCATTCAGCTTTCCACCAGGCGGTCAAGGTCATTTCTCAACAAGTTAACTTCAACAAAGACCACAAAGTTCAAGTGTTTGAAGTTACAATTCGTGTCATGGGTGGGCTTCTGTCAGGTCACCAATTCGCAGAAGATCCCAAATACGGCTTTGCGTTACCAGACTACAACGGCGAATTGTTGTCTTTGGCATACAATCTTGGATTGAGGCTTCTACCAGCTTTCCAAACTGCATCGGGACTTCCTTATGCTAGAGTAAATTTGATCAAAGGCGTTGAGAGGGGTGAGACGTATGAAACATGCACCGCTGGTGCTGGGGTAAGTGTTTCTAGTGCTAAGACAGGTGGTTGGACATGTTTAACGTTACCTCACCCCGCCCATCTCTCAGTCTCTACTTCTTGAATTTGCAACCCTATCCCGCCTCAGTGGGGACAAGCGGTTTGAAACGGCTGCGTCAAAGGCCTTCTTTGCGCTATGGAACTTTAGATCATCTCTATCGCTTCTTGGGAATGCAATCAACGTTCAGCGAGGGGTGAGTCACTGTCAAGGGTGATTTTGCAGATTTTGAAGATTTCACAACTTTTTCTATGCAGGCCTGGATTCAACCCATTGTCTCTCATATTGGCGCAGGAACAGATTCATTCTTTGAATACGCCCTGAAATCGTACGTCCTTTTAGGTGAGGAGGAATACTACGATGTATTTCAGGAGAGTTATGCTGCTGTGATGAGTCATGTCAGAGGTGAGGAGGGATTCTGGTTCAGGGGAGTCAATATGGGAACTGGAGAGAGAGTAGGAACAACTGTTGATAGTCTAGCTGCTTTCTTCTCTGGGACTCAGGTGCTGGCTGGAGACCTTGATGGTGCTATCAAGTCACATCTTGCTTGTGAGTCACCTCGATCCCTTATCTTATTAAGACTAAATTTTAATGTCTACTTTTTTCTGTACGTCAGACTGGAATCTATGGCGTCGTTATGGCGGTATTCCTGAATCTTTCAACATCATCGACAAACGTGCAGATCAACTTGGTTATCCTCTCCGACCTGAGTTTGTCGAGAGTACCTATTTTCTCTATCAAGCTACTAAGGACGATCTCTACCTAGACATTGGAAAGCGAATTCTGAACGACATTGAGACCAAAGCGAAGGTTCCGTGTGGTTTAGCCTCTTTCAAGAACCTGTTGAGCGAGGAGTTGGAGGATAGGATGGAGACATTTGCGTTATCAGAGACGCTGAAGGTGAGAGACCAGCATGACGGTAGCTCCGAGCCTCGCTTATAGTCAGTTCTGGTCTTATGTGTTCTAGTATCTGTATCTACTCTTCGATGAAGAGCATTGGGTCAATAAAGAAGATTCTAATATGGTATTCACAACCGAAGGGCACCTCTTACAAATTCCATCTCGTCTCCTCAAAGCACCTTCATCTACAAGGAGGAAGCTTCGCGCTGGTGAACGACCTCAATGTCCAGTTTACAACCCTCTTCTGAAACCTATCAAACAATCACAGAAACCTTTCGATGAAGAAAATGACGAAGATTATTCCTACTTTGAACCACAGTATGGGATCATGGAAGGTATCAGGAATCGACCTGATTACGATTTTGCTAGAGCTCTCTCTGGCCTCAAGATCTCGAAAGTTGTCCCCTACGATTCCAAATACTGGAGTCCTTCTGGATTTTGTGTTGTTCCTAAGGAAGAGAGCTACGTCTTGGATGTTGTTTTCTCAAATGATCCTGCTGCTCATCTGATGCCGGAGGACAAGTCGTAGGTTTTTTGTTGTCTCTCACCTGCTTTACCGTTCTGACTGTCTGTACATATTTCAATTCTAGTCCCGGAAAGGACAAACTGCTACAAACAATTCATGGTTTTGTTTTGAAACAAACTGATGGCATCCGTGCCAAGGTCACGAAGCGTTTGGACAAAGCTGGGTATGACGTAACCAGTCGTGAGTAGCTACATTCGAATAGATTACAAGAACTAGCGCAGTGTCTGACTTCTTATTGAAACTCAGTTGGCGCTTACAACGTGAGAAGTGGACAGAAGGTACTCATTACCGACGCCAATCTCAACAAAATGTTCGACGACGCAAAAACTGTAAAGCAACTGAAGAATGCAATGTCAGCTACTCGCACTCTACGCTTCACAATGTATCACGGCGACACGTCCAAGATACTGTTCCAAGGAACCGCTTCTACGGCGTTCTTTGGTGCTGTAACATCTGAAGATGGATCAAATGCAACCCCACCATCACCTCTCTATGTTGGCTCGCCTGAAGTCCAATTAGTTCTTCCATCGGAAGGCAACCCAATGGGCTGTGACCCTTACACCGAACCCATACCGGCTTTATCAAAATCATCGTCAGCGTTCGTTCTTGTAGAACGAGGCGGCTGTACGTTCTACAAGAAACTGTCTCTGGCTCGAGCTGCTGGTGCCAAAGGTGCGATCGTATGGTCGCCGAAGAGTGACAATCTCCAACCAGCAATGTCACCTGAAGATGAAGAAGAAGATGGAGCGCCAACAGCGGAAGAACTCAAAGAAGTCGCGCTCTTGTATTTATCTGGTCAAGGAGGAGAGATAGCTTATGGAGCATTATCTGATGCGATAGAAGGAGGTGGGGCCTCAGTGTTGACGGCGAAGATAATATCGGAGAGTGAGGGAGGAGAGAATAGTCAACTGTCGCATTCGAAGAAGAAGGGGCCCAATATTGATTCTAGTAGACTATTGTGGATTGCTGGGCAGCCGGTGCTGAACACGTATGTGATCAAGCCGTGGGAATAATGGTGGGAGTGGCATCTCTAATATTTGTATCCATAATGTTATCTCATAAATGAAAGAACGCAAACCGAGAGCGAGCACAAAAACCAGAGGTCAACCTTCAACCTCTGAGTTAATTTTTCTAGCTGTAATAATGCTCTGTATCATGAAGCTAATGTGATGATTCGAGCTTGAACTATCGCCACCCCTGTCCTCCAGCGAGGTCGCCGCGAGTGCTCGTAGGTTGAGCATTCTCCCTCTCTACATTTCACTCAAATCAAAATCCTCAAGCCTCACCGTCCTTTCCAGCACCAGGGGTACTAGTGAATTGATCTGATTCTAGACTAGCTTGCTGAAAAGGAAAAGAACTCACTTGTAGGACAGAAAAATGGGATCCAGATCCAGTTACGATAGGTACGTCGTGGTTCCTCATCGGTTGTTTGGAGTTCATCAATGAGCTAGCTGTCAAGCTCGCAGCAAAAGACGTTTGAAAGTAGTTGACAAGGAAGGTGAACGAGGGCTGATGAGAACAGGTCAATTCGAAATGGTCATCGCAGGGGGTTACTTCAACGCTCGTGCCGCCTTGCTTCTGATCTGGTTGACCTTCTGTGCGGCATTTAACTGGAAGTAACACTTTTGGTTGGAAGAATAGACGAAACCAGAGTGAAACTGAGCGCATGTCGGACACGCTCATCTCTGGCTGAACTAAACGGTTCCTCTACTTACTTACGGCTTCGCATTGCCAGTTTGGTCTCTTTTTATCCGAGAAATACATCATTATGAGCAATTTGATAGCATTGTACTAATCTGCAGTTGGTTTCTTTCTTCAATCAGATACCTCACAGTCTTCTCGCCTGAAGGTCAGTTCTCATTGCTTTTCAGCTGTTCGGTTTATAGGATCACTGACACTCCTTCACGATTAAATTCTGTCAGGTCGACTCTATCAAGTTGGTTCGTATTAGTCATTTGATTACTGCGTTTTATTTGTAAAGGAGCATCCAATCGCTTGCTGAAGACCTTTGGTCCTTTTCCTCTATTCAGAATATGCCTTCAAAGCCACTACATCATCAGGAATTACTGCCATTGCTGTTCGAGGGAAAGATACTAGTGTGGTGATTGTTCAGAAGAAAGTAGAGGACAAGCTGGTGGATGCTTCGACTGTCACCCGTCTTTTCAAAATCACTCCAACAATCGGCTGCGTTGTCACTGGCCTTCTGCGTAAGTCGTTTCTGTTGTTTTCTTCTTCTGCTAGAGCCGTCGCTGACCTCCTTCAAATGTTTCCTTGTCACAGCCGACGCGCGTAACCAGATCATGCGAGCGAGGCAGGAAGCTGCTGAATGGAGATACAAGTATGGTTACGAGATCGAGGTCGTTGACTGTACGACACTTCATCAAATTTGCAGAACTTTCACGTTCAGTAGTTGATCCTTCCTTTCGCTTTTCTTTCCCTCTCCCAGTGGCTCGACGATTAGCAAACATAAACCAGGTTCACACACAAAGGGCAGCAATGAGGCCGTTGGGAATAGGTGAGTTTAACTCTCTTCATCACTGATATCTTTGTTTTTTCTTGTTAACACGGATTTCTCTTTTTTTGCTTTGTTCTAGTGATGACTCTACTTGGAACTTCTGACCTCTACGGTCCTCAAATCTACAAGGTCGACCCAGCTGGATACTATGTCGGCTTCAAAGCAACTGCCAGTGGTGCTAAGCAGACTGAGGGAATGAACTTCTTGGAGAAGAAGTGGAAGAAGCTCGATGGAGGTGAGACGAGCAGCGTCGGTGGTGAGGGTTTGGGAAGAGCCGAAGTGATTGAACTGGCGATCGAGACCCTCTCAACTATCTTGGCAACGGACTTCAAGTCGAATGAGATTGAAATTGGTATCACTTCCACTTCGCCTGACGAGATCGCTGTGGCTGGTGAAGCCAGTAAAGGGTTGTGGAGGGAGATGGACGAGGAGGAGAAAGGCGAATGGCTGGTCCGAGTCGGTGAGAAGGATTAGCTGGATCGATAAGCATTACCCAATCAGTCTGCTAGCCTTGGTACGAGGAGATGAATTTCTATTTTGTTATTTCTTGACTGCACACAGATGTGCTTTGGATTGGCGAGAAGCAGGCGCCGGCGCAAAACAGTATGTACACGGATATCGCTGCGACAGACCTTCTCCGTCCCCATAGGTGCTCCAGTACATGGCTCTGTTGTATTGATACATGCTGTTCAAGCTCATCAGAGCCGAAAAATATTTTTAACGTTCTGACTTTTCACGCCCGCCCGCTGACATTGAAAAAAAGAGATGCGAGACGCTCGCCCTGCCCCAGTTTTGTACCGTCACCAGTACCTTTCACCTTCAAAAGAAGTTTCTGCCCATCATGAACTTCTTCATGGCTAAGAGAGCTCCTATCCACATGGCAACCTAGTACGTTTTACTTTCTTTCAATCCGTGGACTGCAGCGTTCCAGTAGCGTGAGTGAGACTGACGAATTGCTTCCCTTTCTTTTCCTAAATTTCTGCAGCCAAATTGCCGGAAGACCAGTTCCAGTGGTGAGTGAAGCATCGTTCTCTTCCTTGGTAGATCGTTGGACCAGGAGAACAAGTAGAACTAACACTTATTTCATCTTTTCGATTCGTGCAGCACCATATGTTCGTCCTCCTCCTTAATTCTCTCTAAGGCGCAGTGTTCGCCCTCGGGAAACGTTTCAGAGAATAGCTATACTAACAAGGTTTCATTGGGTCGGTTAATTGGAACAGCATCTGGGCTACTTTCTTCTCTGTCGGAGCTATGTGAGTCGACCTACCCAACCTACGTCTCCTCCTTTCCACTTCTACGACTGACCAGACGCTGTGCTTGCCCCTGCGAATATGAAATGTAGCACTGCTTACTCTCTTTCTGGACCAAAGAAGGCTGCTCCAACTCTCGACGAGAAGGTCAAGGCTTCATCTGATGGATCTTTCCCGTTCGTGTCTTCCCTCACCTTTTCCCCACGGCAAGCAGCTGGACTAGAACTGACGCCTTACTTGGTCTTTGAATGCAATTTAAATGGTGTGATGGGCGATAAAACTTTATTGAATGTGGTTGAACTGGGTTGCTGGCGTTGATATGTTGGTTCTGGTGAATTACAGAGACGAGGAAGCTTTGTATGTCTACCTTTGTCCTGGACGTTCTTTCCATGCGACCAGATATTGACGTATCTTTGACTTCCTTGATACCATAGCATCAGAAACTGGCTCGCTGAGAACGACAAGGCTGAAGCTCACCACTAAATCACTCGTCAACTCAAGAGATCGAATGGAAAAGGGCTTTAGATGGATGTAGATAACACCCAAAATACACCTCAATCAAAGCAGGATGGGATGATTATGTGTCAGCTTTGGTCTTCTGGATAATGATACCAACGTTGCTCTCTCCATACAGTGTATTGTCGCAAGGGGAGTTACATATTGCAAGGTCCCTTTTGGGTTCAGTGAGGTTGCGCTGGGTTTCATTTCATTTCTTGTTCACATCACATCCTACTTTTGGCCGGTTGTTCAGTGATTAGGTCATAATCCCGCTTAACTAGCATATTGTGGGAAGGGGCGTCCTCAGAGAACGAAGCGTCCTTCCAGCGTCTTGCACCTCACTTCCAACCCTGAATTAAGAGTGGTGATTATGATGTAATTTTTATAGAGATTCTTTTTGGTGTATGTAAGTGTCAGTTTCAAAGCACAGAAACTGTAGAACCCATGAATCCAGCAGGAACAAGTCTATGAGTGTCCTCTTCTGGGTCACGATTCCTCCATCCTTCACAATTATTCCCATTCAAACCCTAAGTTCGACCATTGGAAATGTTTGTAAAAGTTTACTTGCACTGTGGAAGTTTTGAGAGACAGCACGAAAAGTCAGTCATGAAGGAAGAGGGGATGACGTGAGGTTAAAAAGAAGAACACTTACAGCATCGAGGAGGTAGGTAACCTGTAACAGTGCAGTTGAAGAGATACATAAAATGAAGAAGGTGGTCAATATGAACTCAGCAGTCGTCACGAGCAAAGGAAACTGCGTTGAAAGAAAGCGTTCACAAAACTCACGAGATCGTTACGGTCCTTAGCCTTCTTCAAACCAGCGAAAGCCATCTTGGTTCCTGGAATGTACTTCTTTGGGTTTTCGAGGTACTCGAAGAGAGTCTCGCCCTCCCTGACAAGCACGAACAACACGAGAAGAGAGCGCCACGCAGGAAATGGAAGGAAAGAAGATCGGTTAATAATCACATTCCTTACTGAACTGATAAACTCGCACTGACCAGTGGACAGCCTTGTTGATGTTGGCGGCGGTGTAGGAGTATCCTGGGGCTTGACCGGAGACACGTCCACTAAACACATCGACGTTCAAATCGTGATAGAAAATCAGCCTTCAACCGTCAGAAAAGTAGCTCAAGAGTAAAAATTTCATCCGTACATGAGGCCGTGAAGGTTTGGTCCGACCTAAGCATTCGACAAAGCGCACAACAAGAACCCACGTTAATCATCTTGACCAAAATTTGGGTAGAGCCTGATCGGAAAGGAGGTGGTACTAACCTTGTTTGGCTCACCAGCACCGACGGTGTGGCATTGAGCACATCTGGTCTGTAGGTATGCCAATCAGTAATTCAGAAAATTGAGGAAGACAAAGATGGAGCGAATCGTTGAATCAGTAATTTTTTCTTCCAAGCCAAGGTCCTTTGAAAACACTAACGGTGAAGAGACCAGCACCCTTCTTGAGGTCACCTAGAAAAAGTAGATGTAATATGTCAGCGCTGAAGCTATACCGACGGCTTGTTCATTGAGCTGGTCATCCTCTGGGTACCCGATGCACCAGCTCTATCTAAGATCTGCAACTCGAAGGGAAATGCTCACCTGGAGTGAATGAATCTGGCATTTTGAAAGAGGTAGGAAAGGAAAGAGGGTGTGATTAAGGGTGAGTGATGGGTTGACCAGAAAAAAAACCAGGGGCACGCTGTTCCAGTTTTTTTTCGAGCCGCGAAGGTAAATCAGCCAATGAGGGGACGAGACTTATGCTACGCCCGTAACAAAAGTAACCGCATCGCAGTAAGACCTTTGACCTGACGAACCTAACCTGATATTACTTTTTCTACCGAGAAGCGTATCAATACCAAGCTCAAGAGCTCGGTAAAACGCACGAAAAAGATCAACTGCATTTTGTTTATGACGTTCGATAGTAGAAC
Source organism: Krasilnikovozyma curviuscula (assembly GCA_014825775.1). Classification (NCBI taxonomy): domain Eukaryota; kingdom Fungi; phylum Basidiomycota; class Tremellomycetes; order Cystofilobasidiales; family Mrakiaceae; genus Krasilnikovozyma; species Krasilnikovozyma curviuscula. The sequence continues at coordinate 13,877 of MVAQ01000150.1, read as the reverse complement.
GTCGCTCTTTTACCGCTACCGCTAAGCTCAGAGCCTGCTCTTTCATTTGCCAATCTACTTTCTATTCTAGTTGAAATAAATGTGGATAATCGAAAGACTATTCCTAGTTGGCGATCATTACTTAAATACATACAACAAAGCACAACTCCAAATCATAACACTTCGTTGAGGTTCATCACACAAGGATACGTTCGTAGCGTACACCTTAGAAAGTTGCCTAATTATAGTGTATCCTTTAGCTTTACTAACTCAACAGACACATGTTTCATTTACCATCCTCTGCCATCATCACTGGCAGCACCTGGAGGCCTTCAATTTACTTTCCGGTCACTAGGGTTCTTTGTTTATATCCCACACCACTCGAAACGTATTTAGCCGTTTCTGAAACTTTACCTGCTTCGATGAATCTTCAGATACTTTGGAGGATCCGGTACTGAGGCGCTAAACTTTTGGTGGTCTGTGCAACAATGGTTGAGGCCGGTGGAACAGTACAGCTTGTGATTGAGTCGAGTCACCTTCAGAAGAGTGACTCAAATAGGAGACATGAGCCCAAACTTCAAGTGGATTTTAAGCTCTGACAGCTTTCATCTAAGCCGCGGAATTCGATTAAATGTTTGGTATAGAACTTCAAATACAACTTCCTTCCAGAGCTAGCGCGGACCAATCAAAAGTGCTTCCTGTACTTCCCAAAGCTATTTGACCCAACCATCGCATCACCATTGTCAAACCCCAGCTCTTTATTGAACGCGACCCTGACCCTCTCGACCCACGCCTGCGTGGGTTCCTTTGGTCCACCGAGCCAGATCTCAACACGATCACCTCTCGCCCGTCGAGAAGCGACAACACCCAGTATCTGACCTTCTTCGTCTGTTGAGGTGCTGTCGTGGCAGTCGATGGTGATTATTGATCCAATCAGAAGGTAGAGGATGTCGGTGAAAGTATTATCGATGTACGCGCGTGGAATGGTACAGGTAATTCTCCCTCCCTAACAACAGCACAGAAGGGGTTAGCGTCACACCCATGACCATAACACGAGAAACCACGCGGAAGACTGACTTTCTCATTCATCTTATCTTCCCACACTGGCTCTACTCCATCGGTAAAGAAATGGAAGTTTGAATCGACCGTCAGACCGCCTAATCCACCATCTCCACCAGTAACTTTCCTCATTAGTCCCCTCAGCGCCTTGTAGGACGAGCAGAACTCCTCAACAGTAGAGCAAGCAAAGAGATTGGCTAAGCCGGCGTTGGAGTAGGTCGCTGAGGATGCCTGGGAAGGTGTCTTGTTTTTGGAGGAGTAATACATACGCCATTTCTCGCTGAGAGGGTGCTGCGTTGAGGAGTCGATTGAATCGACTGGAGATGGTGTTGACATTGGTATTGAGACAGGGAGAGGAGGAGGGGCTGGTTTGGAGAGGATGTTGGAGTACGAGAAGACCGGTCGTGTGGTTGGCGCAGAAGATGAGGATGCTTCATCAGTTGCAGGCAAGCCCTTGAAAGAGGCTGCAGACACAACAGGTGCAGGTTTTTCCGTAGCGGAAGAAGATTCTTTCTGGATCACCGACACTTCCTCTTCTTTCTTCTTGATCACCTCTTCAGTTCCACCAACGTCTTTGATAGCATCAGCCTCGACCTGATGCACGCTCGATGCAAGTGTCATTGTCGACCCAGTCAGCGGCGTGCTTGACAGCGCACCAGGGTGTTCATCGTCAGATGAATCTTCAGTCTCCACTGCACTGACAGTCGGAAGGGATGGCTGGAGCTGAAGTATTGGTGTTGATTCCTCAGCTGGTGTGGATGTAGGAAGAGATTCTTCGATGGATTCACCTAGTGAACCGTCTTTCTCAACATCATCGCCGTCCTCTTCCTGCGATGGAGTGGTGGGTTGATCAGTGGATATAAGGGTGGTGGGAGGATGTAGTGGTGGAGACGATGCAGAAGGTGCGGCAATTAATGACGGTTTCATTAAGAGGTCAGTCGGAAGAGCGGAAATGACAGGAGTTGGTGTTGATTGGATGGTAGGCGATGTTGGTGGAGAAACCAGCCCTGGCACTTCTTCAATCTCGACGAGGACGTAGTCCGGCGCAACTTCCGTCATAGATTCTGTCGCAGGTTCTTCAGCCTCAGTCACCTTCGCATCTTCATCATCATCACCTCCTTCTCCATCCACCTTTTTCATCCCCCCCAGAGGTTTCTCCGTCGTCTGCTGCAATGGAACAATGATGGAGCTCGCACTCGCAGCGGTACTGATGATGCCACCCCTGATCCTCTCCTCTGAGGACGATCCAGCGCTTCCCACAGAAATTCTGCCACTACTATGGCTCCTCACCATTGTGACTGCCGAGGATGGAGGTACGTCGAACCGCTTGGCGAGATCCTTGACACTCCTGAATGCAGGCGTCGATACGGCGATGCGCTGGGCCGAGTTGGGCGACAGATTCCCGCTGCTTTCGATGTTCGCAAGGTATTTCTCAATGATGGCTGGTGTCCGGGAAGGTGATATGGGGCCGGAAGAAACGGGAGGTGCGGATGAGGGGGACGGGCGGTGAAGAAGCGAGGGCGAGCGCTGGTGATGGTGGTGGTGTGTGGGAACAGAGGATGAGGCCAGGTGGCTAAACATATCGTATTCAAGTCCTCAGAGAGGACAAAAAGGCTATCGGTGTCGGAAAGACCTTTTTTTTCTGGTGCTCTACCGCGCGACGAGAAAATTGAAATGGAAGTGAGCTGAGAGGTATGATGATGGGCTGAAGAGATATGAGATATCATTGAAGTAGAAGGGCTCACCTTATTTGAGTACCGATGAACGTACTGCTGCTCTAAAGACTTTGAACAGCAAGGTTTACGTTAGTTCTTCATGCGTCCCACCGGGTTTTATAGACTGGGAAACTGACCAAGACTATATCCTCCCGTAACAGAACTAGTTGATTGAAATTGACAATTCAGATGGTTCTGTAGCTATTCCGGGTTGTCGATGTTGGTAGGTCTGTGATGAAATTCAGCAGCTCGGACGACCTGAACTCGAGCTCTCGCAGATTTTGAAACCGCCTCATCTGGCAAAAGATGCAGCTCGCGTTCTAGAGAGGGAATTGAAGCTGATTGCAATAGCAGGACAATAGATCTTATGTCTACGACTCTACCTTTGATTTACCCTGAAAAAAATTGAAGAATCAATGTGTTGCGCTCCAGTTTCCTTTGTTTTGGTTTCCAGCCGAACCACCGAAAACACCATATGTACCACCTTCTACACCCTTCAATATTTTTAAAAGTTAGACAACACTTCCTACCGACCTATACGCCGTCGGATTCCAGCTCTCAAACTCGCTCTTCGCCTCCTCTGCAAACTTATCGTCGCTCACAAATTTGAATCCTACAATTGCGAGTGCCTTGGCAGCTTTCATGGCGAGCTGGTGTGCCTCCAATGTACCAGCTGAGGTAGTGAATCCAATCGTGTGGTTGGCATCGCCAATTGGCGAGGGGATCTTGAACATTGGATGAGCGGCCGGAAGCTTCCAGTCAAAAGGTAGAAAAAATAAGTGACTTGTAAAATACAGTGAGGAAAGAGTTGGAACGCACTTTGTAAGTGACATTACCCATGTCGGTTGATCCCTGGCGACGATAGAGAAATGTCAGCTCGTAAGAAGAGGCGAGAGATGTCTCGGACGATTGGCTCACAGTTCCGTCTTGTTTCATGTCCACTTTCCACCCAAAGTCCTTGACTACGACGTCTCTATACGCTCCTGAGAGAGTCATTGAATTCTAAACAGCGCAACGAGAAAGATCAGCTTGCGAAGAGGATGCTAAACCAGGGTCGATCGAGAACCAGAAGACTCACAACAAGCTCGTAGTAATTATAGTCTGGATCAGACGAAATCTTGATTGAGCATCCAGATGATCTAAGCATCATGCAAGCAGGTCAGCACAAACAGCCCGGGCCAAGACAGTAGCAGATTGCAGCATGGTGATGGACTGACAGTGCGGCTGCTCTGAAGCAGTTCTTGACCTTCTCAATTAGCTCATCAACTTCCTTCTTCGTTGGAGCCCTGACAGCATACGACACTGATGCAAATTCAGGAATGACCTGATTATTGTCGAGATCAGCAAGCTGGGACTTGATGTGAAGGGGGAAAACGGATTCTCACATTCTGAGCCCAGCGTTCGGATCCTAGAATGATTCCGTGGATCCTTTGGTCAGGTTTGATTTGCTGTCGAAGAGCAGAGACGGCATTGTCTAAAGCATAAGGTAATGAAAAAGGGTCAGTGATTAGGAGTTAATCGGACAGGCAAAATCAACACAACAAAAAAACAAGGACTGACATCCAGCAACACAAGCATCTAAAGGGAAACCAAGAAGAATACCTGTGTCAGTCCAACAAAGAATTGCGTCCGACAAGACAGCGATGGGGACCCACCGAGCGCGTTGATGCCTGACCATGGATTGGCTCCTGCATGTGCAGCTTTCCCAGTGAAGTCAGCGACAAAGCCAGATACAGCGAGCGTTGTTCCTATGCTAGTGTCAATGTCGGTTTCGATACCTCCCCCGGGATGGGCCTGCGACATCGATAGATAGGGAGATGGTCAGCGTTTTCTTTTTTTTTTGAGATATTTTTTTAGGGGGAGAGGCCAAGTATTGCAGTCTGACTTATTAGAAGAGGTCATAGCTTACCATCATACAAGCGTCCATATCGTCGTACGCTCCCTCTCTGAGCAGCGCGACCTTCCCACCCCCTCGTTCCTCCGCCGGCGTACCCAACAGCTTGACACCACCAGGGACGTTCAGCTCCGCCATTGCTGCAGAAAGAGCTATGGTTGCTCCTACACCGACGACATCGATGAGGTTGTGTCCACACGAGTGTCCGTTGCTAGTTTCAGACATCAAAAAGAGGGTCAGGACGCAGGCGGCGGACGTCCACCTTGGCTGTAACAGGAAAGACTTACGGGTTGGCATCGTATTCGACGTTGTATCCCATCACCCTCCCTCCTTCTCCATAGCTCACTTTAGCTTCGAACGCAGTCTCAATCCCATACGCCGAAGGAGTTACCTTGAACTCTTGCCCAGCCTCAGAGAAGTACTTGACATTGGCAGCGTGGGCTTTGAATTCTTCATACCCTAACTCAGGGTCTACGTGCAAGGATATGTGTCAGTATGGAAACAGACCAGGGGAATGGAAAGGGAGAATAATATTGCTCACTTTCCCATACGGCCAAGTTGAGCTTCCTCAACGAAGCGTCGAGCTCGTCGATCTTCTTGTTAATGATATCGTGAGCTTTAGAGAGTAACAACTCCTGCTTTTGTACCTCAGCTGAGGTCACTGAATATGCTGGCAATTGCTCCATTTTTTGGTTGCTAGAGAACAGAGTTGTGGACGAGAGAAAGGAAAGTCGCTGCTCGCTTTCATCCGACAGAGTGGGCGGCGACTAGAAACGATTGAAAGAAAACAAAATTCGTACATATTTTTGTTTTTATTTTCAAAGAGGGCTATAGACAACATCGACGCTCGATTTCATTCATTTACAGCAGGACGCTGCCTTTCCACATGTGCATTCTCCCTTCTCACATGAGCAAGCTTTCCCATCTCCGCAACCACACGTCGTGGCAACCTCCTTCTTCAGAGGGCACCCTTCGCAGGTACACTGGCCTGGTGGGCAAGAGCATGAATCGCCGCATCTGTGAACCACAAGAAGCTGACGTGGTGAGTAACGGTGAAGATCCCCGAGAGAACAGGACGGAAGTCTCACGTGCAGCCCTTTGCCTCCTCCTTCTTGGAACCACACGCACAACCCTTCGAAGTAGATCCAGAGGCAGAAGCGTTCTTTGGGCAGCCAGCACAGCTGCAAGTACCAGGAGCACAAGCACAGGCTTCACCACACGTACAAGCCACCTCGTCCTTCTTGGCAGGACAGTTGGCGCAGGTGCACTGTCCAGGAGGGCAGGAGCAGGAAGTACCACAGCTGAGGAAGAGGAATCGGAGAGGAAACGTCAGGATTGAAGAGGGAGTGAGCGCAGAGCTGACAACAAGAACGTACGTGCAAGGTGAAGTTGAGGCAGTCATTCTTGGATGAATTAAGGATCAATGGGTAGTAAGATGGAGTTATAGACCAAGTGTGTTTTTGCAGGTTTTGATTCGATGTCGAGAGATTTTGAGAATGGGCGACTGTTGGAGCGAGCCTGAGGGATTTCGAGAATGCCCGTGACGATGAGCTGAGGTGGCAAGGCCCAGACGATGCAGGATTGTCTAGAGTCCTGCTTGAGATCAGCTATGTTTCCATGTGACTTGCTCACTGTTCCGACCAGGAGGTCACTATCTTCCAATGGAAGAAACCCCCGAACAGAACTGGCTTGGATTCTTCCGTAATGTGAAAGCGCATTGCAGTAGATGTAGATTACAGATTGGAGGAAGAGTATTTCTTTCGAGATTCCGGGACTTGAAAGAGATGATGAGGGTTGGGGATCAGATAGAGAAAGCTTGATTACAAAGTAGTGGTCGTAACTGCGGGGGTAGTCAAGAATGGCGAATTATGATCACTTCGCGGTCTCCTAATAGGGGGGCGTATCGTAATCTCATAAGCTCCTCATGAGATTGCCGTTTCGCTCATGAAAATCAATCTATCTTAATTTCTCTAACGCGAATCAAGAAGAGCATCTTAAATCGCAGAAGCGAACATTATCTCGACCGCCAAGAGCAAAGTCAGGTAATATTTTTGTACTTATCCTTCTCAAATCACTTATCAATAGATCTCTGAAAAGGCTTAAGCTCACGTTGAATGGTTTCTCTATCCGGTTCTCTATCCAGGTTTCCCAGCACCGCCATTTCTTCTTTCTTCTCAAAACATTACAAGAGAGCCTACTTTTCCCTCTTCAATTGCAGTGTTTCAACGTCTTCATAATCTACAACTTTCTCGTTGATTTAAAACCAATACGGCGGCTCGACACTGAATCGTCACTACAGTCAGACCTCTATCCTCTCACCCGTTGCTCGGCTATCAGCTCTGCCTCAACCACAGCCACTCTCTCCTCAGAACTATGCAACCAATGAGACCTCTTCTCATCCTCTAATGGTCTCTCACCCGTACCTTGACTACCTACTTGACCCTTCCACCTCCAAACAGCCCCATTCTTCAATCCGCCAGTCGATTCAGCCCCCCGACCCGCTTCTTCTGCCGCCTCTACCGAGCTATGGCCTGCTGGAGAAGGAGTCGCAACAGCTCGCTGAGTGGGAGTATGAGCGGCAGAAAATGGAGCTCCAGAGCTGCATGACGGAGGACCTTAAGATCGCGCGAGGGAAGTCGGATACTGTCAGCACGATAGGCACGGATAGGGGCAGGAGGAGCTCGGTAATAATGGATCTGGTTTCTGGAAGGAATACAGCCAAGAAAAGTGGTGGTGAGGGTGGTGGTGGAATCAAGGAGTATCAGCTATTTGATGTTTTCAAGTGAGTAGGAGAGAATTGTAATCGGGAGTTGGATGCTGATTCAAAGTTGATATCTCTTTCAGAGCTATCGATCAAAGAGATGTCACCACCCGTATGCCCTACCTCCGCTTCGAATCGCAGCAATACTTACTGACTACATCACTCTCTTACCTGAACATAGTGATGGCAATTCGAGACTCTAACTTCTCCCTTCTCCTCCAAAAGCCACCAGGTGCAACATCTACATTCCCAATCATTTACTCGGCCCGCTGTGGGCCCAAAATGGATCAGATGACGATCCTGCTCGTCGGCGCCCTCAGTCGATTCGTCAACAACATCGACCCTGAGACGGTTGAGGGGAATAAGGAGACAAAAGGGCTGTTGAATGCATTGAGTAAGTTCTACAAATGGGAAAAGAGAGCCTAGTTAGTAAATGCTGATAAAAGCTTCTGGTGCTGTTGATGTTCAAGGGGTGAATCTGAAAGCAGCAATCGATTTCGCACTGTCAACGTCTCATAGCACGACTCTGGTCCCATCATATCTTCAAGTAAGCTCAAATCTACGTCAAGGTCTTTTCACCCAAGTCAACCTTCTGATCCTTCTTAATTGTTGTCCAGGTTATCGTGATGTCTCAAGGCGATGCCTTCATCGCATCCTGTATCCCCGAGCTCTCTCTCTCCCTCAAATTGGGCCCACCGACTTCAACACCTGTGGCACTTGCACGGTCCAAAGTGACACAGTTCCTTACTCGTGATCTGCGTTCGACGAGCGGTCACATCGCGGCGGTCGACGAGTACATTGCTAACTCAACGATTGACCTGCTCCTGCTTTCCTTACACACGCTACTACCTCGCTCCATCAGGCGTGGAGACGGAACACAACAGGACCTGCCTCTATGGGCATTCGGGAGGGACATGAGGATGTATACGCTCTTCTTTGAGAGTGTCGATGGAGTTCGCGTTGGTGGGCGGATAGGCAGATTGGTCGGCGTGCTGAGAGAGGTCGTGGGCGAGGGAAATGAGGTCAAGAAGGGCTTTAGGATGAGGTGTGATGAACTGGAGCAGAGTTTGGATGGGGAGAACGGGATGAGGTGATGGATGTATCTGTGGTCAATTTGCTCTCGCTTCGTCGTTCCATGTGCCTTTTGCGGTTGCTATCGCACTGCTTTTAGATGCTTTCGCCTTGTTTCTTTTTGATAAGATTCTTCTAGCAAGACGAAGAACGGAAAACGCACAGTCAGAAATCTCACAGTAATCTTTCTTTGTCATCCCGTCACGCCACGACCAAGCAGTATAAAACGCCGCTCGCTCAGCTTTACCTTCTTTCTGGCTTTCGACGATCAAAACAACCTCAGACCCCATCCCCATCCAAAGAAACACACCTACTTACTTATCGTGAGTGTGATCGTTTCTGTTCTCTCAAGCAGAGGGAAAGACAAAATGATTTGAATGGGGGAGAGCGATGAGCTCATTTCAATGGGACAAACCTCTTACCCCGTCCAAGCGGTCGCCATCCCTCCTCATTCGCTCAACTTCTCCTCAACACCATTACTAACTGTTACCCTCTTCCTCCATTGTATCTGATCAGAACTATGGTGAAAGCAATCGAATCTTTTGACGAGTTCAAGACGCTCATCGCTGCTGAAAAGCCTGTCATCATTGATTTCTGGGCGACTTGGTGTGGACCTTGGTGAGAACTTCTTTCTCTGTATCCTCTTGCGATCTAAGGAGGCTATGATACGTTTTCTGAGGCAACGCTGTAAATGCTGACACTTCATTGCGGTTCGATTTTTCTTTCGTACCCATTCGCCGGGTTGTTCCAGCAAAATGATCGGTCCTCACTTTGTTAAGTTCGCTGATCAGTTCCCAGAGGTCGACTTCTACAAGGTTGATGTTGATGACCAAGAGCAGATCGCTCAGGAAGTGTGAGCCTTGTCTTTCTCAACCTCAGTTTTTCTGTGCCTATGATGTTCCGCGCTGACCGGGTTTGGATTTTCTGCAGTGGCATCCGTGCTATGCCAACCTTCGTCATCTTCTCGAAGGGTGAGAAGATTGGAACTGTGACTGGTGCGAAGCCAGCTGATCTCAAGGTGAGTATTCCTTTGCTTTTGTCCGAATCTATAGAGTGCTTACAAACTGTTGGATCATGTATTTCGTATCTCTGTTCCTTGATTATTCTCGTCCTGCATTCGCTATCAATCTCTCTCTGCTCATGGATTCTAGGCTGCTATCGAGAAGGCTGCTGGAAAGGCGTAAGGATAGCTCTTTTTAGACCTATATTGTTGCCTCTCCAGACGATCTTTTTTGATATGATCTCCCCCTTTGTCTCTGAATTTTAGCGAACAAGAGAAGACCCCTGTTGAGACTGTCACAGAAAGTATTGCTGTTGTATCCGTGAGCGACCCTGGCACTGGTGCCTGTCCGGTTGATGATTCTACGCTGCCGTCTTCATCTTCTGCACCTACAGGCCAAGCGTCGTTACATTCACCCTCCAAAGATATCATGGTCTCTCCAGAAGAGCAGCGTAAATTAGATCTCATGAACCCAGCTACCTTCGTTCCGCCTTGCGCTACATCTCAGCAGCTGCCCACAGTCACGATTGAGTTCTGCGACCGCTGTCGCTGGCTTCATCGAGCCACCTGGACCCAGACAGAGCTCTTCCTGACATTCCCACCACCTGCTATCAAAGCCATCACGCTCATTCCTTTGAACAGCGAAGAGACCGGGGGGAGGTTCCGCGTATGGGTCCAGCTTGAAAGCAAGAAAGGTGGGATGACGCTCGTTTGGGACAGAAAGGTTGAAGGTGGCTTTCCGGAGATGAAGGTTTTGAAGCAGAGGTTAAGGGATTTCATTGCACCCAAACTGGACTTGGGACACAGCGACAAGGGCGCTCATTAGATATTTAAGGGATGATGATGTGACAGTAGATATGTTCAAATGTAATCTTATGCATCTTACCAGCGGAAATCTCCCATCAGCAACCTCGTCACACAGTTGGGTCCTAGACAGCATCGCAGCAGATCAAGCCATCTTGGACTGCCTCTAAGAGACGGCCGAGATTGAATAGATCCTAACGCGCCTACAAACCTGGGAACGCAAATCATGGCTCTGACGTGTTGCCTATCTCCTCTAGCTACAAAATCGAGCAGTTTTAGGCTATTGGGAGGCTATCTTCCTTCAGCCGAGAAGGCAACGTCTCGTCCGTTACACTGTCCACTAGACGGACCCTATAACCCAATAAATACATCATGAGCTTAGTACTAGCATCAGCCACTACCGCGGGAGAATGTCTAGACGAATAGCATTGCTTGGTCTAGCACTAACTAGTACAGTAGCTCGAGGTGGTACAATGCGCACGGTTCAGAATGACGCAGTTTTATCTCACTTGCCACTACTCTCATGAACTTTGTTGCGATTGCGATTTAAGATTAGAGATGGATTCATCTTACATACCATTCTTTAGTTCCGGTCAGAGCAATGGCTGAAAATTTTTCCACTTACGACGAGTTCCAGACGATCGTTCAGAGTGAGCAGCCTGTCATCATCTACTTTTGGGCCCCCAGCAGTGGACCATGGTATGTCCATCCTGTTCTTTTCCTTTGGGTACGATACAGTGCAGTTTACCGAGGCGCGTGCTTTTTTCTCAACAGCAGAATGATTGGCCCTCTCTTTGATAAATTGGCTGACCAGTACAATGAGCTTGACTTCTACAAGGCCGATATTTGTGAACACGAACGAGTTGCTGAGGTGGTGTACGTTAGATTCTTTCCGTCATTGTTGTTTTCACACGCGAGGCCATCATCCGTGCTGACCGTGTGTCATTGTCATTCCCAACGATAACTCGTTAATGACGAAATCGTTTCACGATCAACGAACTGTCGTCCTACTTAGTGAAATTAAAGACGTCCCCACAGTCATCGTCTTCCAGAAGGGTGAGGTGGTTAAAAGGGTCGACTCTGCGACACCTGCAGAAATAATGGTCAGCACCGAGATTTGCTTCCTACGTCAAGAGAGCAAATTAGCTGACGGATACCCAATCTGTTTCTGTTACTGTTACTAAAAGGCTACCATCGAAAGTGTCAAAAATTCTTAAGAGAGCGCAATTTCTAGAGAGCTGGAGTGGCGTGTACTTTCGACGTCTTGTGATGGATGAAGATGTGTCTATTATCTAACGATCGTATCGTCAAGGAGCTGCCTGAGAACCCTCTAGTGATCGAGACTACTTCGGCGCAAGAGCATCCTTGATTGAATCGACCAGGTTCTTCTCCGTCGGTGACCATCCAAACTTCTTCGTCTTGGTGCTGGTGGTCAGGTACGAGTTGGTTCCAAACATGAACATGTCTCCTTCCGAATCCCCAATAGACTTCGCTCCGGGTACTTTGATATCACCTCTGGCATACAGGAGATCGCCAACGAGGGTAATGACAGGACCCCAGGTGAAGGTATCGACCCCGGCGTAGATCAGGTTGTCCCATCCGTGTGATTCGGGAGACGCGGTCGTTTCCGCAGGGTGTGCAAGGGCGTATTGAAACACTTGGATGTATAGTCTGGCAAGATCCTCGACGTGGACCTGAGAAAGGACAAACGCATCAGTCGCTCAGCTGCCAGAGATGATGCGAAGGACGGCGACTCACACTACCCCATGTGTTCTCTCCCTTCCCAATATAAGCAGCCTGTCCAGTTCTCTTGGCATACCTGACGTAAGCTGGAAGCTGCAGCGAGAGTTCTGTGCGCGACCGCAAACACAAGCACTTCAGCACCGGCTCCTCCCCCGCGCAACTGTCAACCCAAACACAGCACTCACTGTTTCCTGGACCAGTTCCTTGTCCGTAGACGGTGGGACTCATCAAGATGTAAGCTGAGATGTCTCCAGAGACCGCAGCTCTGGCGACGCTGCGACAGTACAAACAGGCGGCATTCAGCAGCATATCCTTGGGGCGCCCTCCGACGTCTCCTCACCTCTTATTATTTCTGTGGAAGAAAGCAGATTCCGGAAGAGCTTCCCATCTCGCACAATCGTCGTCCTGCGATATCAAGAGGTGCGCGAGGGGTGCAACGGTCAGTCTCGCCAGAGAGGAGGGGTGCAGAGGGATGCACTTGATGAACTGGCATCAGCTGCAAGGCGAGAGCACGGACTCACACTCCACACCGGCTCAGTGCCAGCCTCACCTCCAGCGCCGTACATCACAGACCCTGATCCTGCAGTGCTGATGAGAACAGGTTTCTTGCCTGTCGTGGACGCGTGTTCCGCTCTAGAAAGTAAGCAGAAACAGTCAGCGTTGGTATTTGGACATGACGCGCTAAGTTCCACTCACAACCCATTGATGATCGTGTCAAACACCTCAGATTCCCCAGCGAAAGGAACAGCACAATTGATGACGACGTCGCTTTTCACAACAAGCGCTTTGAGAAGATCGACGTTCTTAAGATCACCAACAACGACGTTGACACCGAGATCCATCAAGAGAGCCTCCTTCTCCTTGTTTCTAATGAGGGCAGTGATGGTGCCTGATGGTTGAGTTTTGACCAGCTTTTCGACGATCGTTCCTGGAGATATCGAAAGAGCAGAACATACACAGAAGCGGACGAAGAAGGTCAGACACCGTAAAGCGAACAACCGACACCCGATTCGGCCTACCTCCAATGTATCCTAGAGCTCCAAGGACAAGGACAGATGGTGACGATTGAGTAGACATTGTTTGGCTACGGAGTGAAAAAGGCTTGAAGAGGCGGAGGAGCTTTTTCATAAACTGGGGCGGATTGGCCGCTCTGCACAAGGAATTGGATGTTGTGGTGTGGTGAGGGAAGGGGATGTTGAGCTGCCATCAGCTCCCTTCTTATACCCCCATTCTCGTCTGAATGTTGATTCTTGATTCTTTGTCCTCTGGACATTCCGTTCAGCTTATGCAAGCGCAGAATGACCAAGGCCCGCGACGACTGCGTCTGGCACAACGACACGGATTCTCCGGTTCTGTGGCAGTCGCGTCGTGACCAAGCACTGACGGCGCCACTCAGAACTTTCGAAATGGCGTCACTTACCGACGGACCTTCCATTGGGTGAGACGAGACGTTTGTAAGCAGCCGAGATCTTAGAGCCATAGGTGCTCTCAAGAGCGACGATGAGGAGAGCACCTGTCGCTGCCCGCTGTGATGGCATAACCAGAGCTCTCTGATAACTCATTCCCAAAAAAAAATAAAAAATTAAACGTTACCCCAAGGCCTCCACGGCGAATCAGTAACGAATCCGATTGGCCGTGCGCTTGACAGACGATTCAGATGGGTTCACGGAGTGGGGCGATATTCTTTGAACACTGCGTCTGAATCTGAACACCCACACCCAAAGATAATATTATTTAGGTTCAAGATCAAAGCTTGACCAATAGCAAAGCGAGCAGGTCCCACCGATATAAAAGGTATACTGCTTTGCGGGATTCGAGTCCAAGTCGCAGGAAGCTTACGCCACGTCCCAG